>VVHJ01003279.1:0-12666 GCA_015107715.1 Tylochromis polylepis | reverse complement strand
GCTATATAAATAAAATTGAAATTGAATCTCTAAGGGAGACGCCAGCCACCCTTCGGAGGAAGCCCATTTCTGCCGCTTGTATCCGCGATCTCGTTCTTTCGGTCACTACCCACAGCTCGTGACCATAGGTGAGGGTGGGGACGTAGATCGACCGGTAAATCGAGAGCTTCGCTTTTACACTCAGCTCTCGCTTCACCACAACAGACCGGTACAGCGTCTGCATCACTGCAGCCGCAGCACCAATCCGTCTGTCGACCTCCCGCTCCCTTCGCCCGTCACTCGTGAACAAGACCCCGAGCAGACTGACTTAAATTTTAAGATTTATATCTTTAAAATGTTTTTTTATGTTTTAATTGCATTTGAAAAAAAATGTTAACCAAATTATTAACGTTTTTTTGTGTGATCTGTTCTTATTCTGTGAAAAGTTTAGAACTACCCAAATAAGGAATCAAATACTAAATATTACTGACAAAGGTGAAGTCTTTTATCTTTTTAATTTAAAGTGGGCGTAGCATTTGGACGATATAGTGGTTGAATTCAGAAGTATATATTTTTCTCATTCTTGTTGTTTTTGTCACAAAAATCAAAAACGCCTTTTTTGAAACCTACAACGACATGGGATGCTCGCCTATGTTGCTGTGACGACGACCACGCACATTAGATGGTATTGGATTGTAATGGAAAACCAGTCCATCCAAATCGAACTGTGGCAAGTCAATCCAAATAAGTACTAATGGAAAAGGAGATTTATTGTATGCACACACTTTACAAGTTTCACTAGTACAAAAACCAAACAAAACAGAAGTTTTTCATGCTGGATGTCGTTATTTAAACCCAAATTTCTTGGTTAAAACCCCCGTTTGTCCAGTAACTGCAGTGAGTTGCTGATCTTCAGGGAACAGATCAGGTGGTACATGTCCTCCACTTGCTTTCTGTTTTCCCTGTCACAACACTTTCTTTGCTTTCTCCATATTTCACCACAGATGGCAAGCATAAACCTTTCGATTTTTTAATAATTCTGAGTCACTAACATAAAGTAATAGTAGTGAGAGCAAAAGTGACCAGTGCAATGTTGATTTTGAATGTGCACTCATTTGTGAATGACACTTTTTTCTGATGTTCAGGATAAACTGTGGAAAGGGAAACACTGACACTGTGGAGGAGACTGAGATGAAGGAAGGTTCGCCGACAGAGGAGTCCCCTGAGATGGAGAAGGCACCTCTGGCACCTGAGGGTAGGACAGAGACTCAAAACACAGAAAAAGGTTCTTATAGCCACTTAACCATCCAAAACTGTTTGTGTCAACTGTTTTTACTGTTTGACCAACAAAGAAACCACATCAGGCAAATACATATCCATATACACATAACAAAGTATCATGTATTAGTCGGTGTATTTTACTTCCAGTTTTGTGTGTTCAGTGCAGTCGTTCGGCAGCTGTGTCAAGTCCAGGTTCTTCATATTTCACCTGGTGTGGTTGTCCATCATGCAGCTGAGACACTACTTCTTCATTGGCACGCTCAACTCCATGCTGAACCGGCTGGCTGATGGTGACTCCACCCTGGGTAAGTCATTGTCCTCATTATCATATACATGAACTTTCTTTGATCCAGATATTCTCTAACTGACCTCATTCCCTCGTTTTCTCATCCATTCCTAAATCCTCAGTGAGCCAGTACACCAATGCTTTCGCAATAACTCAGCTGTGTGGCATCCTGTGTGCCCCCTGGAACGGACTCATCATGGACAGACACAAGAAGAAGCCTCTGGCTCCGGGTAAATCAGTGAATGCTGTTAGAATGACATGTTTTCATGTGGAAACTTCTTCTGAATGTCTCTTGTACTGTAGGAGAGACGGAGCAAGAGGCGGACCTGCGCTCCTCCTACCTGTCCCTGCTCCTGACTGCCCTGCAGTGCCTCCTCTTCTCTGTGTGCACCTCCATTGCTTTTCTCCCGCTTCAGTACTTCACCTTCATCCTGCAGGTCCTCAATCGCTCCTTCCTTTATGGAGGGAATGCAGCCTTCCTTAGCATCGCGTGAGTTTATATCAAACACACACTGGACAGGCTGGAAAGTAACAGTTTCAAGTTGTATTGCATTGCATGTATTACATTTAAAACTTGATAATCACACAAAGAATACAAACTGCTAAAGAATCAGTCACTAGTTTGGCTTTTTTGAGTTTCCCCTGTCTTTTAAACTTCTCAATTTCAATTAAAATAAAATTTCAGGATGCAAAATAATTTCAAATTGAGGTAACATAGAATTTATTCATCAGTTAGACACAGACATGTTTTAACCCTTTGGTTTTTGTTCTCTCAGTTTTCCAGCCTGTCACTTTGGGAAGCTGTATGGCCTGGTGATGGCTGTGTCCGCTGGAGTCTCTGTGCTGCAGTACCCCCTCGTCTCCGTGGTCAGAGAATATCCCTTTCATGTAGGTTTTTACCCCTCATCCGTAAAAGCCTGATGAGGTATTATCACCACCCTGCCAGGCGGGCAGACAAGGGGCCTGGACATGTGAATGCGATAGCTCAAAAACAGGGCAATGTAGGAGCTTCAAACTGATGGCATACGTGTATCTAATAAAAATCTCGGACAAGTTTGAATCTCTGTGACCTCAAGGTCAAGGTCAGACATTAGATTTTTTTTTTTTTTTTTTAACTCGAGAACAGGTCGACATTTGAAATTGATGTACACTACCAGTCAAATGTTTGGACACACCTTCTCATTTAATGAGTTTTCTTTATTTTCATGGCTGTTTACATTGTAGATTCTCACTGAAGGCATCAGAACTATGAATGAACACATATGGAATTATTTAGTAAACAAAAAAGTGAAATAACTCAAAAGATGTTTTATATTTTAGAGTAGCCACCCTTTGCTTTGCTGACAGCGTTGTAAATCCTTGGCCTTCTCTCAATGAGCTTCATGATGTAGTCCCGTTATATCGATATTTAAATTTGCTCATAGAACTTTTTTCATATGTGTGAATATGTCATGTGGATATCTCCTGTAGTTATGAGGACTCAAAAATGCTGGAAAAATAGGTCACATTAAAAAGTACCAAATTCCCCCACCTTGTTGAGGTCCTGTAAAAGTTGAAATTTTGCTTGATTAAACGTCATTATCCTTGAGTGGGTCACTGACTGATTTAACGTTGAACAACCCAGCAGTGGCTAAATATCAACACAGGTCAATATTTAATACACTTTTCTTGCATTAACTGTACTCACATGAATGCAAACTGCTGTCTGGATCTGTTTCAGGTGGACATCAGTCTTATTTTTCTCACTCTGCTGGCTTTCATCCATCCTACAAACGTCTTCATCCACTGCAGAAAACAAGCCCGCCTCAGGAAGGACCATCCTGAGACTCGAGCCAGACTGTAAAGAGACAGTGACACGAGCGTTTCAGTCTGTAGAAGGTTCACGCTTCAGGTTCTCTTTGTTCCTGTTCACTGATTTAAACTAGAAGCACAAGCATTGATTTTAATGTTTTGTTGATCTTTATTAATTCACTTTTGTGAACTGTTTTTTGTAATAATTCATTAAAAATGTGTTAAACACTTTATGGTTCAGGAGAAATATTATTTGTTTGAGTTGTACTAGGGGCAGAATGTCTACAAGAGTAAAATTTAAAACCTTTAAAGAGTTTAATAACATTCAATGAGAAACTTACAAACAGCAGAAATTCACAATATAAAACAGACATATGGAAACCAAAGTTTCCATTAATCACACTATAGCATCAGGTCAGTTTCTGTGATATTGATCTGGTCAAGTACCAGAGAGGGGTGTTGATCAGGTTCAACTGCTTTGGTGTTCATGAAATTAACAACAGGTGCACTAGAGGGCCAACATTGAGACAGCCGCCAAAACAGGAATGGCTTTACAGGTGGAGGAAACTAAAACTTTTCCCTGCCCATCTTTTCTGACTGTTTTTCGCTAATGTTGCACTTGGCAAAGGTCAGTGTCATTATTTGTAGTATGAGGTGATACCTGGACTCTACAGAGGATGCACAGGTAGTCCAATTCCTTCAGGATGACACATCAATACGTGCCATTGCCTGAAGCTTTAATGTATCCCTCAAGAGCATGTAAGAGATGACATGTGGCAGACATGGAAGGGTCTGGGAAGCAGTGGAGAATGTTATGCTACATTGTTCAGCATGACCGATTTGCTGGTGGTTAGTGGTCTGGGGAGGCACAGGCCTCTACAGACTAGGCAATGGCAACCTGACTGACTCTGTTTATTGGTATGTAATCCTTGGATCCACAGTCAGACCCTATGCTGGTGCAGCGGGTCCCGAGTTCCTCCTGCACCGCACTACCAGTTTGCACATTAGACTGTCCAGGTGCTCAGTGATCCCCTGGTCCAGGTCTGAAAAGAGATCCCCAAAGACACCATCAGTCATCTCATTAGGAGCATGCCTCATGTTGTCAGCCATGCATACAAGCATGTTTGGGGCCATACAAAGTACTAATTGCCATTTTAAGTTGCTGAAATTTTATTGCAGTAAAACAGACTAGCCTGTCGCATCATCCTTTCACGTTGATTTGCTGGGTGTCTTTAAATTCAGGACTCTGCATGTTGATAATTTTACTTTACCCAGTCAGCATATATAGTCAGCAATATAAGTTTTTTCCACATAGAGATCTGGTGTATTTACAAAGTTTTCCTTTAATTTCTTTGAACAGTGTATTTCTGTAACTGTTAATGGATCAAACACAAAAATGAAAACCCACAAACAAGCAGCAACTGAAGGTAGTAACAGAATCTTTAGCTTCCTCTTCCTCTTCCTCATTGTCCAAAAACGTATGGACCTAACTGCATAAGAAACCCCAGTATGCAATACAGAGCTTGTTTTTACTATACGTTTATACAACTCCTGATGAAAGTAATGAACTGCTCAAATGGCAACAGATTATATATATTTATTCATGAACAGTATGTAGCATGTATATTTACATTATCTTAGGACTACAACAGTTACTCAGCATGGATGTGAATATGCAAAGACTGAAGAACGCAGCAGTCTGTGATGAAGTAAACATGGTACTAATGCTGAGCCCATAGTAGGCCTACTGTCAGTATGAGTATAGTGATATCTGCTGTTAGGGTTAATGTGCTTCTAATCTACTGTGGGACAGTACTATATGAATGAGGTAAGGCACTGGACGCTACAAGCTAATTTATAGAAACCACAGCGTTTAAAGTAAATCAGTAGTAAAACAGTCCAAACATCTTTCATCTTACTTGTCTTTCATCGCCAGGTAAACAAAAATTGAAATATTCAAAAATTGCACTCTTTAGACTTCAGGTTTAAAAGTAGTTGAGAGAGTTCAGAATGAATGTGGGGCCTCTTCTAGATTTTTTGTTTTTTGTGGGTTGTAGTAAAACACCTTGCTGTAAAATATCATTGAGGACTAACTCATGACCCGACTGTGCTGAAATGCAGCAATTTCTTTGCAACAGGAAACAGGATGGCTCTTCTCGAACAGCTGTGGGTTAAAAAATGTGCTGGGGAGCATTAAAACATGTAAACCTGCTTCAGCAGACTCACAAAGTAAAATGATAAACATGTAAATGAGTCTAATGGGAGCCTCCTTAAATCTGCTGCATGTATAGTGTTGTGTAAAGCTTTCAGTCCAGGAAATGTATGACAGTGGATGTTTCAGCCTCGCAAACGACACACCTGAAAATAAAAACATTGAGTGTGCAGCATCCAACCTGTCGATCATGTGTTTTTAAATGTTGTGTTGGGCTTTGGTTCCTGTTTGTGAAGTTTGTAATGGTGCAGCTGGGGATGTTAAACTTTCCACATTTATGGGATCTTGGCGTCACTCCGAGCTGCTGTTTGCCCACTCTCAGTAGTGAGCATGTGGTTGTGATGCAGAAACAGGATTGAATCCAAACTTTCTGGAGGAATGTTTGATCTCTTTCTGTACGTGGCTCCTCCTCCTTCCTCCACAAAGTCCTGCGCAGCATTTCCCACCACTGCGGGAGCAGCCAGGTAGGCCCGTGCCACCGTGGCCAGTAGCGGGAACTGCACCGCCTTCGTCCTCCACCACTGCAGGGGCTCCACACCCAGCAAGGCCCCCTTGTCAGCTCTGAAGACGGACAGCTCCATATCGATAGACTCCTCCACAGAACTCTGTCTGCTCCTGGGGGCGGAGCAGAACAGGTCTCCCAGCAGGAACTCCATACCCGACAGCCCACCCTGAGAGCCCGGGTCTGCTGGCTCGCTGTCCTCCACCTCCTCTACGTTGCTCTCTTCATCTTCATCGTCAATCTCTCTGAAGTTGATGGGGCGGGACTCTTTGAGTCGTTTGCTCCTCCGCAAGAAGTCACTCTGAGACTCTGGTGACCCAGGGGAGGGGCTTCTCTTCCTCTCGCCGTGCTTCTTACCTCGACTCCGCCTTGTGTCCTCCTTCACAATCCTCACGGCCTCTTTCTTCAGCCAATCAAAAGTGTCCGTCCGCTCCTAAAAAAAAACAAAAAAACAGAAATCATAACTCAAAAAACAAGAATGTAAACCTCTATCATTTCAGAAACTTCATATCATAATGTTTTAACTGAAAACGTGTTTTATTAGAGATAAACCGTTACTCTATATAACCCCCCGAAACCCTCCAGCTATCTAACTCCAAATCCAAAGAAATGAAAGACCTTTGTGTGGACAGATTTGTTTGCTTCAATTTTTTTTAATTTTATATTTAACTTTTTTGTAAATCCTGTTTACTGAAGTCCATTTATTAATATAAGCAAACATGTTAGACATAAAAACAAATTGGAAGTTGGTGGTCGATACACTGCCATACAGTGTTTTCTTTCTTGCACTATTTTAAAGCTATGAGTCTGCAAAATGTCTCATTTAATATCAAAATAAGACATTCTTAATTTGATTTGTAGAGAGTGCTATAGCTGTTTTACAGCACTCTTTTCCTGCATGCCAGCTTTCCGACTCACCTTCTCCTCCATGAAGCCCAGTCCGTGGAACTGGGGGTCGAGGGAGCATGCCACGCTCAGGACTCTGTTCACAGCAGGGCTGTCATAACAGCGTGCCAGGCTCCGCCTCATCATCTTCTTAACCTCCCTCAAGATGGACGACGAATCACACGGCCGGGACACGAGGTGCCGTGAGAGCAAGCCGGTGAGGATGGGTTTGACGAGGGACAGTCGGGGGAACGCCTCCTTGGCGAGAGTCCGGCACGCCACGTCCAGAGGTTTGAGGACCGAGCAGAGCTCCTCCAGAACCTTCCATTCAGAGCGCAAAGATGTTACACCTGTAGAAGATGTGTTGGAGGTGGAGTTGGCGTGGTAGCTGCCACTTGAACTGGACTCTGAAGCACAATCTTCTTTGGACAAACCCTCACCTTTCATTTCTTTAATTACACCACATATAATGCTTTTATGTCTGATGAGCATGCTCAGTAAAGGGTATAGGTTATTCCAGGTTGGCCGGCTGTGTGCCCACGATGCAAGTCTGGTACACTCCTGTTTCGTCAGACCCTTCAGGAGGTTCTGGGTATGATGCTGGAATGAACATTTATTCTGAGCAGCTGGCAAGATCAGGGTGGAGAGAAAATCCTGGAATTGGCTGAGAGTTTTGGAGATGACGGGGTGTGACATTACTTCCTCCACGCAGTCTTGCACAGCTCTGAAAAAACAAGGAACAGACGGAAGTCCTTCACTACTGTGAGCCTGCTCCGGCTCCTTAGGTGACACAGAGTCTTCCCTCTCTAGAAACGTTGTTGAGTTTGGGTGGGAGGTGCTTCCTGCAACTTCCGCCCCCTTCTTGCTCTTTATTGGCCGTGTCTTCATCTTGTTCCCTGTCTCACCTCCCAGCAACATCAGATTAGGCTGGGAGATTCCCCACTCGTGCGCCATCACCTTCACCTGGGCCTCCACCGATCGAACGGCATGCCCTTCCCCCCCACTCTCTGTCAGCCGCTGGGTCGCCAAAGCAACGTTCTGAAAGCTGAAGCTACTGTCTACGTAGTGCGCCCAGAGTGTGAGGTACCTCTCAGCATTTCCCTGCCAGTTGTGGAGCCAAACCTCTACGCTCAATGTCACAAAGTAAGGAACTTCCTTCTGACTGCTGGAAACTCGCCTACGTCTCCTGTGCTCGAACTCAATGGGAGCAGTGTAGTCCATAACTACCTCACTCTCTCCTCTCTCAGTTTTCCTCCTGAGCAACTCAGCCAGGCTCGCCTTGCCTCGGGCGTGGTGGTCCCTCAGGAGGCTCTCGAGATGACAGGACAACGGCAACTCCTTGTAGTTGGGCAGCAGTGTGAGAATCAGCTTTCTGAAGCCTTTGCCTTCCACGAGAGATGGCGGCTGGAGGTCCACGATGAGAAAGTTGGCGATAGCATCGGTCACTTGAGTGGACACAACCAAGGGGAAAGTGCTGATGAGACCGCTGGTAAGTGTGAGTGGCTGAGAGCGTTGTTGACCTGTTTTCGTGAAAAAGAGCAGCTTTTAAACAGGAAAATAAACGTTTGACAACAGAATTAAATTTCTTTCTGTTCTATAACAAACAAGAGTTAATTAGCTGAAACTGTATATTTGATAAAAGCAGCAGTTTTCTAACTCATGGATATTGCACAATAACAAAATAAGTTGAGGAAAATGATCATTTCTAAAACTTGGACGGCCACCAGGCGATGAATCCCAATGATTTAGGTAGGATCAAGTCAAAGTATGGTCAAAATACAATCCCTACAAAATAGATTAAGACACAATTTAATACACTCATTCATCTTTCCAAGATGATGAATCCCCATAATGGTATTTTCTCTTCCAACCAACACAATTGGTTGGAAGAGAAATGCTTTAATAACTTTGGGGTGTTTTATAATTAAATTTCCCCCAGAGATTCTGCATCACTTACATCAGACTCTTTCTTTTAGCCTAATAACTTCTGGCACTGTGCACTGCAAACAGGAAGTAGAGAGTTACCCAGTGTGAGACTCCGGTCCTTGTTACTGTCTCTCGGCCTAATGTGGTGTTTGCCAGTCAGGTGGTTTTGGAGATCTGGCGCTCCTCCTGCACAGCTCACGTGCTCCATGCACAGCTTGCACACAGCGGTGCTTCGGTCCAGAGGCCGACCGGTGGGGTCCGGCTCGAGTCCAAAGAAGTACCACGGGCTGTTCTGCATGGTGTTGGGGTTGCTCAGCAATTTCTCAGCTCCAGGCAGAAAATCATACTTTTCTATCGGGTGAGGAGACGGGAAGGAGATGACAGAGGTGGAGACAAAAGCGGAGCCAGTGATCATGCTGCCTGGGTCGCTGACGGCATCTGAGTTCGACATCGTCGTCACGTCACTGATGACAGGCATGGGGCTCTGTGACTGGCTGTGATCTGACCAAAAGGAAGTGCTGCTCGGCTCCGGGAGGGTGACCAACTGAATGTCCTGCAGGAGGCGCAGAGCTGTCTCCTTGTCTCCAACTTCACATTTCATGTTGTCACCTGTCGCCAACAAAGACAAAGGCATCAGGCACCTTTAGAGAGCTACCTTTCAGTTTCTACTGCATCACAAACTGGGACAGAACTCACCCATCCCCAGACCCAGAAGGGTGCCATAATCCTTGCCGATCCAGACCCGGAGCTCTGCTCCCTCTGAGATGGGCTGGGAAACCCTGTAGTAGATACGACGGTAAAACTGGAAAACCTCCAGGTTGTGCTCTTCCTCACTGCTGGTATATCTTACATACCTGAAACACACAACAAACCCATGCAGTCTGCAACTACATCAGAAGATAAAAATAAGCAAAAGGAACCATAAAAACTGTCCACCTCATCCAGTTAGATTTGTTTTCATCAGAAGCGTCCACGTAGATAAAAGCAGCATCATCTCTGATCTAAAAAACACACCCACACAAAAAACATCTTTGTGTTAACCTGGCCAATAAGAAACAACTCAAAGATTATGGAGCAGAAATAAAACTAACTTTTAAAGCATAAAAAAAGGATTCTTTACACGCAGCTTTTGTCATTGTTGTTGGGTTTCTTCCCATTCATTCTGCTAGAAGAATAACTTCTAGCAGAATAAAATTATATCTTGTTTCTAGAGCACATTTGTAGAATTAATTCTTTATTTAAAAACAATCAAATATTTGCTTTATTTAAAGCAAAATACTTTGCTTTCCCGCTCAGTTTTCCCTTCATCCCAACAGACTGATACGGTGTCCAAATCACTGATGTCGCACCAATTCACTGATCAATCTCCCGTTTCACTCGCCGTTGTGTAATTTACAGAAACCATCCTTTGTTAAGAGCTGAGGCTATGCTAGAATCTGTCCATATGGCCTTTTAAATCAACACAGCTTATAATTTATAACAAAAAGACTAAACATCAACAGACTCTCTGCATGATCCTGTATGAACAAAAGTGATCATTTATTCTACTCACAGCCCAGGCGTATTTGAGGTTGGCTGGCATCTGTCCCCTGCACACTGCTCCTACAAAGGGTCCAAACATGACACCCTGCTGAAGGTGACACTTGGCGTACACCTTCATCTCCCCAATCTGCTCCTCGCCCAAAGATCCAGGAGCAGATAGTCCAGACCCGAGGTCCCCACACAGGCACAGGCAGGAAGGCAGGGACAGCACCGCCCGGGAGGGGCCGCTGTGGAGCCATGGGTCTCCGGGCGGCAACACCGCATCTGGGACATAGTTCTGGTTGGAAGCAGGCTGGAGAAAGGGAACATCCTCAAAGAACTCTTCATGGTTGAGATCCAAACCTGGAAAAAGAATATAAGAAATAATAAAAATAAATGAGATATTACTCGAAATCCAGGGCAGGGATTCATCTTTACGGAGGTAAAATCTATGATGGTAAAATTGTGCACGCCTGCATTAACAATGCAAAAGTTAGTGTGCTATAAAATAAATACCTAAAAAATACAGGCAGCCACCAGTGCTACCCCGCAGCCTCGTAGCAGATGCACATATGATATGTTTATGGTATAAATTTGAAAAGCATGGGTGATTTTCAGAAACGGTGACCTCTGACCTTGAAGTCAAAGTCACTGGGATATTTAATAGATGCACCCATGGTGTCAATTTGAAAATTCTACATTGTCTCATTCTCGAGTTATCGTATTGACAAACTTGTGTTTATACACCACCCGCCCGCCCAGTGGGGTGATGACAATACTCCCAGCCACCAGGAAGAAAACCAGTCACCATTAAATTTGTGTGCAGTACCTGAAGTGAGATCTTTCCAATAATTTTGCAGATCAGGTCAGGAAGGGCCTGATGGCTTTTGTTTAATCTTGTCCATGTTTAGATGAGTTGGGTTAATCACTTTTCATTTTGTTCTCTTTATTTGGATTTGATGAGCTTCAGTCACACCACACTGTTTTTTGTCTGTTGTTTTGCCATCAGCCCATTCTGAAGCCTGCAGAGTGAAATAAGCCTGTAAAGGCACTAAGAAAGAAATCCTGTCACTGGTGGTTCTTGTAGCATCAGGGTCGCTCATAACAGAAACTTTAAGTTTGACTTTAGAGGGGGTGTCTACTCAAAATATGATCACTGAAATAATGAATCCACTGTGCCGCCGCTGCAAAGAGTGTGTGCACACATGAACTTCTGACAGCAGTACCCACATGTCAGGCCCTGCTGGGCTAGCTGAATCGCTCTGTGGTAATATCACGCTCCGCTGCTTACAGCTGCTGAGGGATGGGGTCAGATGACTTAATAAAATAGTATTTCAGTGATTCCCCAAACCTCGGTGTATCTGTGCATGCTGTGAGCCCAGGGTCCCGCAGATGGTGGACAGTGTGACTGCAGTGATTGATTCTGGCTCGCATGACTGATGTTCACACATGTAGGCCAACACTGAGCCCATATAATTAAGTCCTGCAGGGAGAGTCTGACCATAAACTCTGAGCTGATTAACTCTGAGACGGGAGGCTCAGAGTTTCCAGTTGCACAACAGCTGATCGTAGTTCAATAGACTCTGTGCATGCTCACGCTGAGTTATGAAAGAAAGCCATCATTAGTTGGTAAAGCAACAAGCAAATGAAGAACAGAGCCTCCATTTTAATCCAACAGCGCGAGGATTATGAACAGGACCAACATGAGGCTTAGAGCCTCCTTTCAGTCAGTGTTATCCAAGAAGTCGTCTTTTACCTAGATCATTTTTTAAATTGATAAAACTGAAAGGGACAGGCAAAATCTGAAGATAACATATGGATCAAACCAATCTGACAGAGTTTAGTCATGTACAGTGGCTTGCAAAAGTATTCGGCCCCCTTGAACTTTTCCACATTTTGTCACATTACAGCCACAAACATGAATCAATTTTATTGGAATTCCACGTGAAAGACCAATACAAAGTGGTGTACATGTGAGAAGTGGAACAAAAATCATACATGATTCCAAACATTTTTTACAAATAAATAACTGCAAAGTGGGGTGTGCATAATTATTCAGCCCCCTGAGTCAATACTTTGTAGAACCACCTTTTGCTGCAATTACAGCTGCCAGTCTTTTAGGGTATGTCTCTACCAGCTTTGCACATCTAGAGACTGAAATTCTTGCCCATTCTTCTTTGCAAAACAGCTCCAGCTCAGTCAGATTAGATGGACAGCGTTTGTGAACAGCAGTTTTCAGATCTTGCCACAGATTCTCGATTGGATTTAGATCTGGACTTTGAC
>VVHJ01003277.1:333-13448 GCA_015107715.1 Tylochromis polylepis | reverse complement strand
TGTACTGCTTTTAAAAGGAATTCCAACATTTTTCTAAATGTTTTAAACATTTTTATTTTACATTTTAACTTTTTTAATATTTCAGCACATTTTAGTAAATGACATTTTTAACCTGGTTACAAACAAATACGTTGATTGACTAAAATAAATAAACCAGTTAAAGAAAAACAGCAAAATGTACTAAATAAATCAATAGGCTAACACATAATAGATCGTGTTTGTTTATACATAATCTGTATTCATATGTATCATGTTGACAACAATGTTAATATTTGGAAATAAAAAAATATCACATTTATTAATCGTGTAAATTCCCTGCACCTGTCATAGACGTCCACATGTCGTCCAAAAAAATGACCCAGTCCAAAGTTCAAATATTGAACATCATATCGACGTCCAGGTCGGGTCACGGTTGGACGTCCAAATGGTGGGACTAGTTTGGACGTTGACCCAGTACAGACACGATCTGCACATCTGCCCAACGTCCAGTGTTTAGTGGGATGAGACACGGTTAGGGAAATAAGACACATGCAAGACTAATTAAGGAGAAAGACACAAAGGAAAACTAAATGGAAAGCACAGGAGACTGCAAACTGTAAAATAAAACAAGACTGGACTTACAACAAAAAAACACTAAGGAGACTAGGTCAGTAAATGCCAAAACATCAGTGAACTTGAAACAGAAAAATAATAATAATGGAACTCACAATGCAAGACCGTAGAAACAATAACAAAAATCAGCTCTAGATAACAACCAGAAAACTCATAACAATGATACACGCACACATACACACAGACTAGGGCATTTACTGGAAATATTTGAAGAATACTAAACCTGTTTCACAGACAAAGGAAGTCACTCAGATCTGGATCTTATTTTTCTATAAGTGTTATCATTGCTCAATCAAGACTCGAAAGAACTTCTGAGAATTCACAAATTTCCACGACAGCTGCATAAACACGAGCTATTTATGTGTGAAAACACATAAATACTATGTAAACTAATGTAAACTAGTTAACACTGGCTAGTGCACATGCAACAGTGCAAAAATAGTTTGAATCAACAGGGGTCTTGTACTTTTTTCTTTCAAAGCACTGTGGTATGTGTACGGTGACAGTAAAAGAACAAGCAAAGCCACATCTGGCAACTGAACTGTGAGATGCAGGCTGTGGCTGGCCACTTCTCTGTTTCCGACATCCCGTCAAACCTGTTTACTCAGAATGTTCATGAATTTTGTTTTCATCAGAATATGCAGCTCGTTCACAAGAAGCCTCTGCCAGCAATTTTTAGCTTAAAACATTAACAAGATCGTTTTCAGATCTGCCCTCCTGGACATGTTCATGTTTCGTTCAAATTAGAGTTGCACAAAAGTAATTATTTTCAGTCACACAAACTCCACACAACTATGCTTAAGTTTTACAAAGTAATAGTCAACTTTTCTCAGTTAGTATCTTTCATGCACTCATGATATTAAATATGTAGTACTTAAGGCCTATTTGATCAGAGGTCAAATTAAATCTCATCAGGATCTCAGAAAGAAGTTTGCAGATCACCAGGTGATTTGCATGTGACTGAGAAGAAAGATATGACAGAAACTGCAATAAATGCTGTCTAGTTTTTTATAAAGTGCATGTGGGGACTAAAAAATAATCTTCAGTACTACCAGTTGCATATTTAGGTAAACTGAACAATCTCTGGTATTTATACATAGTTCAAGTTAAGACAATTTACCACTCCAGGCTTCATTATATGTAAAACATACTCTCTGTCCTTAGACTCTTGATTTTGATAAGCAAAAATCTTCTTAGAAAAGTCTTTAACTCAATTCATCTTGAGCAAAAGTGTGCAAAGGTTAAGCTACCCTTTCTACCTGAAATAGGTTCCACATTAATACTGGGACTTAATGACTGCAAGATTAGTGCCTTCTCATACCGACACACTATATAATGCTGCTTAGTCCAGTGCCTCTTGTGTCTCCCTATTGTGTGCGAGATGTCCTTTAGGGCTGGTGCTCTGATCCTCCAGTCAAAGCTATGTTGGTCACTAATAACTGAGACGTTTAACAAACCTGCAGAGTCCTCATTCAAAGGCTGGAGTGGTGGTGGTGGTTAGGGTTGGTCCCATTAGGAATTTGTGTGTAGAATTGGCACTACATATGTCTAGGCTGAGGTTGAGGAAAGATTGTAGTTTGGATGAAACCATGTTTGACTGACCTCTTTTACTTGTTATCGCAGCAGATATGCCAACAGACACTTTGTAGATAAATTAGCTATACCAGCAACTTTGACAAAATAGTACTAAATGGCCCCCCGAGGATGGAAATAAGGTGTATTAAAAGGCTATCCTGCCTGTGGCTGTTGGCACCACTGATGGCTTCCTTTCTGATAGCTTCACATAACTACTGATGAGGGTAGGTAGGCACAATTCAGTTATGAATGCAACACTGAAAGCATTGCATTGTATGAGTTTAGTTTTGTTGAAATACAAATATCAACAGATGCGATTTTGTTTTCTTAAGCATACTTATGTTTTTAGCTATTGTGTTAAGCTTACTATATTGAGTGACAGAATGCATTAAGGTCAGAAAAAGAGGTGCGTGAGGGGAAGATCAGCTGTTTCAGCCCCTGAGACTTTCGACAAACATTAAGGTGAGGCCAGTGACTAATTCAGGAAACCGCACTGTTGCAATGGAAATTCTCACTGAACAACTATTCTTATCAAGTGTTTGCTTGATATACTGTAAAGTGCAATTGTTTAAAACCTTTTTATTTTATTCTGATACGTCTTTTGAAAAATGATACAAAAACATTAGCCCCCTACACAGAAACTAAAAATAAAAAAGCAAGCAAGAAAAAAAAATCCCCCCCTGTGGATTCACACCAGATAACCACTGCTGAATTTTCCATGCATCATTCGTTTCTCACTGCTTGTGAAACATGAACCAAAGAGTTTTTACAAGAAGCTGATCAGAGAGTGGATGTGACAGCAGAACGCATGAGGCAAAACTGTTTAGCACTTTGTTTCATTATGAATGGTCGACGTTATTAAGGTCAACAGACAAAACATACAGAATCTAAATTAATTTGCACAATCTTCTAGTCAAGGTGAAACACAAAGTAATGCCACAGTTAGTCATGCAACTACTACAAAAACTGCTGAAGTGCTAAAGTTAAAATTCAAAAAAGTAATGATGACTGGTCTTATTGCCTGAGATTAAGCCATTTCAGATGCACTGATAGTAGGATCAGGAGCCTTGCAGGCCCAGCATGTTAATGATATGATGACAAATGCTCTGTTGCCACCTGCTGATGAGTTGTTAAATTCTTTAAATGTAATTCCCAGTGATAATTAAAGAAAAAAAAGGCTATTACAATACATTTTACCAAATTAAAAACTTTTTTTTTACTTAAATCTTTCTACAGTGTATAAATATTATATAAAAATATTCTTACAAATATTCATTTGTCAGTCTGTCAGTTATCACTAATTAAAACTAACAATGAAGACCTTGTGATTGTGATCATCTGTCTCTGTCTCACCCTATTCTTAGCATCCTCCTTTGTCACACCAGCTCGCTACATGCCCTCCTTCACAACATCCACAATCCCTCCTCTCCACATGTATGAATCAGCGTTGTTTCTCTAACTTAGTCTCCAAACCATACATTAGAGCAGGGCTCACTACCGATCTTGTAAACCTTCCCTTTTATTTTTGCTTCTATCTTTCTGTAACAAATCACCCCAACACAGGTCTCCACTCACTCCACCTTGCTTGCACTCGGTTCTTCACTTCTCTTATGCATTGTCTGTTACTTTCTTTTCCACAGGTCGGTGAACCTCTGCCCATCTTTACATCTGAGAAACTCTACCTCTCTGAGATACTTTTTTAATATCCACTGTGTGGTCGACCTGCTGCCATTTAAGCTAATTAGTTGCAAAATGTTTCTTCCTGTTTCTTTATAGTAAAAATTTAGTTTTTTAACCTTCTGTTGTCCCAACTTTTTTGAGATGTGTTGTTGACATCAAATTCAACACAAACTAAACTTAAGCTTATCTTAAATTGGCACAACTGTTGTGTTTTCTGTGTTTTGGTGTCACCTTAAAATGGGATTATGAAATATGCAAATATTTGCATTCTGTTTTTATCGATATTTAACACTGCTTCCCAACTTCGGAATTGGGATTATATATGTAACAATGGTTACAATCCTTATATTACCATACGATTGTGCACTAAGCTCAGAAGAAGCTTAGGATGAGACCAATATGACAGAAAATGTAAAGAAAAACTGCACAACAAACTACACTGTCCAGCAGCCAACAGAATCAAATCCACTCTTTCCATGAGACACAGCAATGCTTCAGTCTTTACTTTACTTTAACTCTCACAACAATCCATGTCCAGGTTAGTGTAATGTGTTCTTCTTTTTTCAAAACTGAAAATTGGCATCAAATAAATGTCAGCCAAGCACCAGCTACTCTTAAAGAGAGACAGAATGAATGTGAGAAAGCAGTAAACCAAAGAGTATGTAACCAATTAAAAAAGTGTAATAAAGAAGCTAAAATTTTTAAAAGGTGAAAGGAAAGAGGAAAAATAAAATTGATAGGTGAACTCGCTTAAACCCCTCTTAGTATTCTATGAAACCCAGGTGGGTTATGTTTACATCTGGCAGTACATATTAGTATTTTCTTTATCTCTGTGTGCTTTGTCTGCATCATTTTTCTGTTGTAAAGATACCTGGTATTTGAGCTACTTTTGTTTTCATTAATAAATGCTTTATAAGGGAAAAACAGTCCCCACTTTATATGAACCCACACAAAATACTTAACTAACACTTAGTAACTGGCTGAAATAACCCTAATTTACAGCCTGAAATAAGTATTAATTAAACCTCTATTAATACACTCACAAGCAATGAGCTTTTATCTTAATCCTTATATAGATAAATGAGCTTATAAATACATTGTTAATCACTTATTTAGACTAAATAACACATTATATATGAGTTTATTAATAATCAAATTATCAAATTGTAGTTATAAATTACATACTAAAGATGAGTAACCCTTTATAAATGATCAATTAAGCACTTACTAATACCTTACTAATGCTTAATACTAAAAACATTATTATAAAGTGCTACCTAAAATCCTAAAGCAAGTTCCACTTTGAAAGCATAACAAGTCAGTCATTTCCCCCACAGAACCACTTCTCACTGATATTTTCTCTTTTTTGGACTAATCCCTGTACAGGCTCTGCAAACCGTAGAGACAGGAAAATCTCATTCGTGGTATGTTCAAAGCCATTGAAAAAACCTTCCTTCCCCATTCTGATGCTCAGTTTAAACTTATATTTTCTTGACCATATCCACATCCCACTTGCTGTGGTTAACAAACCGTTGAAAGGTTGTACCTAGCAATGTGACCAGTTAGTACGTGTGATTACCTTAATTATCAATATTCTTTAGTATTAAAAAAGATTCTGAGCGAAGAGAAGTAGGTTTTATTGTAAATGCAAGCTGGTTTGAGTTGTATATTAGTAATTTTATAAACATTACAGTTATACATTAGCAGAAAACGTGGAGTACATGTTTCAGTATTCAATTCATGATGCTGAAAATACAAAATATGTTTTAGGGCCTTATCCTGATTTGCTTTAAAGTTCTTTTTACACTGCCAATGTTAAAACAAAAACAACACAGATTGGATACTTTATTATTTTTTAACGAATACCAAAAGTTGGATCAATTTTGTTCAGTCTAAACAAAACTGTGGAAACAACAATCTCATAATAGACTGAATCCAACCAGGATCTGTTTGGTGTGCTTTTGTCCAAATATGGTCAAAAGTTTACATAAACTGTATGTGAATGTCATGGTAATATTAATGATAAATAATTAGTAATTTCATGTAAATGCTCTTCCAGGGTGGAGTAATTATACAACATACATCGTTAATGATTAGACCAAGAACTGGGTGCAAACGTTTGGATTTATATTTGGTAATCTCCACAGAGTCAAAAGTATACATGCAGACTCAAATCTATGCATACACACCTCTAATATTTTGTTAAATGACCAACAAGCTGCACCTCAACCAGATACTTTTAGTTAGCCATCAACAAGTTTCAGGCATAATCCTGGCTGAACTCTTTTTGGCAGAATTGGTAGATCATTTTAAAGACTTAAAACTTTCCTTTGTGATAAAGCATGTAGTTTGTTCATCCTGCTCTTCAGGTCTTCTGACAAACAAAATGCCACCGCCCCACACCAATGACACATAAAGCTAGCAAAATTCCTTTGTAGTGCAGAGTTTGATGTATTTGAGGTATTTCTTGCAGCACGTACTACAACCAGAAGTAGAATTGCCATTTGCTGTTCCTGTGCTTAACATCTGAGAACATGAGTTACTATCAGACAGACAGTCAAATGTGAACAATCTGAAACATTGCAACAGAAGATGAAAAAGAGACAAAAATGTTTTAGAAAGAGCTGAGGATGAGACCAGTGTGACAGGAAGTGCACTTTTACGTCTGTTCTGTGTTAACCAATCAGATGCTCCAACCAATCAGATGGTCTGACAAAAAAGTACATGTCACCTCTTAAACCTACTCAAATGCCTCAACAAGGAGCAGTGTCAAGATGGTCATATTATGGATGGCATTGCTTTTTCTGCATCAAGGCTGTAAGCGCTTTTTTATCCTGATCATATGTCTGAAATATAATTATTTATGTTGAATAGATTTGTGTGTGTGTGTGTGTGTGTGTGTGTGTGTGTGTGTGTGTGTGTGTGTGTGTGTGTGTGTGTGTGTGTGTGTGTAATAACAAGAGTATTTTAAAATGACAATATTTTCACCTCATGAATTTTTTTTCCTATGTTTTGTTTTCACTCAGATTCTCTGGTTCCAGTGAAAACTGTTCAGCTTGGTGAAGCAGCAACTTTAACATGTGCTATAACTACAGAGATGAGCAGTAGAGTCCAGTGGTACAAGCAGAGTGTCGGGGATACTCTTAAATTAGTCGTTACACTTTATGGAACTACACGACCTGTGTATGCTTCGGAGTTTTCTGAATCAAGATTTGAGACACAAATTGATAGAAACTTTGGTAACCTGACTATTGTGACGACAGTCCAAGAAGATGAAGGGTACTATCACTGTGAGAAAGGCAGTTGGATTAGTACTGAATGGAGTGCGATATATTTGTTAGTAAAAGGTATTAAAACTGCTCTACTTTTACAAACATTTTAAATTTCTCCCTGCATGTTTTGAAGAATGTCTTCGTATTTTGCATTATGCAGGAAACACTCAGAGGTCATCAAACGATATCGTTGTCCAAAAGCAGATGGAATCAAATCCAGCCCATCCAGGAGACACAGCGACTCTCGAGTGTTCAGTCTTCTCTGAGTCTGAGAACAAAACATGTCCAGGAGATCATAATGTTTTCTGGTTCAGAGCTGGATCCCATCCAAACATCATCTACACTGATAGGAAAAGACATAATGAATATGAGAACAGATATAACCCCCAGAAAACATGTGTTTATCACTTTTCGAAGAACGTCAGCTCTTCTGATAATGGGACTTACTACTGTGCTGTGGCTGCATGTCAGGAAATAATATATACAAATGGAACTACACTGGATACTCAAGGTACCGGTACCTGATTTTGTCTCCCGTACTGGAAGTTATACTCAAAACATGTTTTTAAGAACTGATTTTTTTGTTTGTTTTGTAGAGCACACAACACAACCAGTATTTATTATAATAATAATAATAGCCTGTTTGGCCGTTTCTGTTATTGGAAATGTTTTCTTCATCTGCAACCGAAGGATATGTAAAAAATGTAAAGGTAAGTGTTGTCAGTGGTTTGACATTCATGTATTTTAAAAACATAAAACCAATTCAATTATAAAATCATAAGAAAACAATTAATAAACAGACTGATGACAAAATTTTTAACGATTATGCTCCAGAGTGGGTGTCATATCTTTGTAGAACTCATTTAATATTTATTTTATTTCTGTGAGTAGGATTGTTGTGGCAGTAACTTCAGAAGGCAATGTCTCATTAAGTGTATTTCACTATCATATATTTATCATGATAATATTTTTTTAATAACAGGAATAGGAAGTGCTATATCGGAAGTACAAACCGACAACTTGCACCAACCAGTAAGTAATGGAAATGATGCTATAATTTAGTTTAAATATGTCTAAAGAGTTCCATATCTTCATCTAAACAACTTTTTAATATGCTTTTTGTTACTACACAGACTGAAGCTGATGATGATATAAACTATGCTGCACTGAATTTTTCTGACAGAGAAACAAGAGTAAGAAGGGCAGGAGAGTTTGCTGAGGACAGTGTGTTCTCTTAAATGTTGAGTTGAATGCTGAAAAATCAGATGTTTTTGTGAAAAAATGGTTGCTTTGTTTTCGACAATTAAAAAAATAAATCAAATTCAGTGATTCAAATGACACTGCAGTTGTTTTTTATTCTAATCACTGGGTTTAAGATGTTTAGGTATTTTGCTTCTAACATGAGTTCCTTCTCAAATGATACACTGAGAGAAAAATTCACTCCGCATTGCCTTTATTTCAATGCAGAATGGAACAAGACACATTTGCTTCCAGTTACAAACTAACCATCTCCTTCTCTTCAGTTTAGTCTAAACTCACAAAATCATGATTTTTGATGTCCAACCAGTTTGACTTTAGGGGATCCACCTCTTATTCAGTTGCTTGTTTATGTTATTATACATATGATATTGGTAACAATATCAGTCGAGGAGATCAGCAGAGTCTGAAAACAAGAATCCTTCCAAAATATTAACTAATGAAAATATAACTAATGAAAACTGTGCAATCAACAGTCTGCTGAACATAAATGTTGCTATGCTTTGAAACAACCTTCTTTGCCACAGATTAATAAGTTATTTAATACAATATTTTCCATGTTGCAACAAAACTGCAATTCTGATTGAGAATACTTCAAACTTAAATTTAAAACTATAGGTTCAGAAAGCAAAACCTTTGTTTTACTCTAAAGCATACTGTCTGTGAAGTTGAAACAATAAAGACAATAGACTGTAATTTGTCCTTGTCAAACACATGAATATATGAGGCACCTCATACAACATAGAAGGGAATAAGAGTTTTAATGACAGCAGGTTCTTTATTGGTATTTATATATTTATATATTGGTAATTATTTATTGGTATTACATAAGTTGAGTGGTTAATCAATATTGCATGCATATAATATTAACACAATAAATATGTATTTTGAGTTAAATAGTCAGCATTTTCTCCACCATAACATATTTTCAAGTGCTACAAACAATAACATGTTTTCGATTAAAATTGTGCTCATTATATATTTTTTCTATTCATTCTTTAAGGAGGAGAGAGAGATTTACTAGTAGTCTCTCATTCCAGAGTACATGCTGTCATCTGGTAACTCCCTCTGATTCTTCCATCTTTTAGCTGTTCTTGAGGGAAAATCAAGTGTCGCATAGTTTACTCCTACTTCTTCACCCTCCTGTAATAGAAATTAGAATTGCAATTGAACAACCAGATTAAAACATGGTTACATTTACATTAAATGGTTAAAAACACACAGAACATAGTCCCAGTTAACTGCAAATTCACAAACTCTGCTGCCAATAAGAATATCATAACCAAAGTTCTTTTTCTGTGTTAAATTTTTTTTTAATTAAAAATAAAAAAAAACAAAGAGTGTAGTTGAAAATTGAAAATTAATGAATGTCTCTCTGTGTCAAAGTTCAACTCTTGTTGACTCATCAGTCCAATCCAACCCCCTCTCTTACAACTTTTGTTGTGATGCCAGTTGCGATTGATTACGACACTGTCATTTTACACTTCAGCTTCAGATCATTTGGTATTCGTTTGACAATTTGCATGTATCTCACAAGATAAATGTGTTCTGTTTTTCTTAAAGAAAATTTTAAGCTGACTGGTTCTGTGTGTGTCTAAAAATCTAACATTTTATATACCACATTATTCCGTTGATCCACGGCTGATCTCTCCTGTTGACTGACTGGAGATTGATTGGAGGCTCTAACTTTTCCTGTTAATAAAAAGAAGACATTATCATTGTCAGAAGACATAAAAAGGAGATGTTAACAGTGTTAAATCATATGGTATTTCATTTAAATGTTTCTCAGGTCAGAACCAAGAATCCAATCATCAAGACTAAATTAATACTGGATAGGGCCTCAGTTAGCTGTCATGGGAGCTTCAGTTCTTTGTGCTATAAATATTACGATGGAAACATTCCTTTCATATTTTAGTCTACTCTAACTGTCACCTGCAGATTCACACTGTGAACATTCTGTTCTTTATTTCTGGATGTGAAAGAACATCCAGAAATAAAATCTGGCTACTACAATGGCTGTGTTAGTCTAGTGGAGTCACTATCATAGTCATAAAACAAAACGTGATACCACTTCTGCTTCGCTTTCTGTATCTGTGACTCATCCAGGAAGTAGGCATCTGAGGTTTGGTGTATGAAAATGCACAAGACAGATTTGATAGATCCATACTGTTTATGTCTAATTCTGACTAAAATCTATCACATCATGCATTATTAGTGAGTGTTTCCCCGATGTCGTCTCAAATTTTTGTCATTGGTTGATAATAGCTCAGCAGAAGCTCTTCTGCTTGTATACCCCATGTGGGAAGTTGGGACACATGGTTCATTTCTGACACCCATGATTTCTAAAAAATATGGTGGTGAAAATACAAACAACATGTTTGGGGTATACTGCAGAGAAAACTTGAACTAATAGGACCTGATATGACATTTGAATTTCTACCAGTTCAGAAACTTTGCAGTTCACCCTGCAGACTCCTGAGCAGGAACTGGCAACTTTTTTCTTCTTCTTTTTTTTCCTCAGAGGACCATCCACTAAAAAAACCCAAACTGAAAGCTTTCACGCAAAGTGCTGAAAGATGTTGAAATCCAGTAATTTTGTAGACATGGTCAATCATGAGCATGACCAGACAGCAGTGAAAACAGTAACTCAAATAACCACTCATTAGAATCAAGGGATCCAGAAGAGAATCTCTGAATTTTGAGTAGAACCTTGAAGCAGATGGGCAACAGCAGCAGAAGACAACACCCAATGCTACTCGTGTGTGTGTGTGTGTGTGTACGTGTGTGTGTATGCATATGTGTACGCATGTGTACGCATGTGTGTGTCAGTAACCTACTTCTGCTTTGTTTTCTGGTGAGAATCAGTGCAAAATTCACAACCACAGAGCAGGTCAGCAGTATCACAAGCACAGTAACCAACGGGAACACCTCTGGAATGAGAAAACATCCCAGACATTTAACATCTCATTTACAAGTTTGTGTAACAGTGCTCATCTACATACAGATCAGTCCTATGTAAAGTAGGTATGATGATTATTTTTGTATTTAGGACTTTAAGACTCTTTTCACAAAAAGCTAGAAACAAAAAACATTCTGGACTGCAACCATTTCATTGACTCGTTTTCCTAGATGTGCAGTACCTCAGTAATAAATTATCGTAAAAGTTAGTTCGGACATTCATTCATGATTTTTTATGTATACATTCAAATTTTACTTAGCAATACTTCAGAACAATTATATATATAAAAAAAAAAACCTTGCCCCACCCTGAAGTTTATGACAAAATGCCTGCAGACAACCTTTTTCTCCTCAACCTCAACAGCACTTTTCATTCCCTACATTACACAGTAACAGCTGTACAACAAAGCAAGATTAATGGGTTAGTGAACTATGTTTAGCTTAATTCAATTTTCACTTTCACAAAGGTGATTCTCTTTGAATCTGGCAAAATGAATGTTGTACCTCGTGCTGAATGCATAACTGGTTGTTAACAGAATTTTGGCTTGAAATCAGTGAGAAGTGCCAGATTTTTACTAGTTCTTTTAGTCATTGTAAGTTTTAAATCCCCAATTATCTACTGAAGGAATACATTTTATATGTGCTACATGTTAGCAGCATGTAGCACAAAACAGCACCAAATTAAGTCAGGCTGTAAAGTTAGAATAACTTTATAAATGACTTTACTGTCATTCAGAACATTCACGAGTTAGTGCGCATCAGAACGGCATTTCATTGCATTTACGCACCACTGGATTGTACAATATAAATAATAAATAATTCTAAATCTAAAGATATAAAAAAGAATCTGGGATATACACACATTAGAAGATAAGAGAAAAGACAGTGTTGCAGACAGAGTTCAGAATACAAAACGGATCAAATACAACTGTAGCCTTTTTATTTTGAATAACTGTTCAAGTGTTCCCTTAATTTTTTTTGTGCAGATATATTTATTTTACTCATCAATGGGCTTGTCATGATCAAATCACAAGATTACTGATTTTCTGCAGCGAAAGATGATTATGAGACACATCATCTCTGACTGCGTTTTAGATTTTGTCACAAAGAAGGCCTGGCTTTCTTTCTTTAGCACCCCTCTGCTAAACATCAGAACATTAATATTTAGCACAGTTTAAACACAGTTGAAAAAATAAAACCAAACTAATTAATTAACTTGTCTGTACACTTCATGTGATATATTCTCATTATACAATTTTCCTACTGGATGGTAGTGTATTTTAAGTGTTCACATTAACAACACTGATCTAACATAGTCACAACAAAAATCATCATGTAAACTACACAAGACAACATGAGCAGCTGAAACAGAGGGGCCTTTACGTGACAAAGACAACACCGCAGGAAATGAGGAGAAAACACACACACAGAAAAGTACAAAGAAAAACAAAGCGCAAAGGTCACAGAGGCAGCCAAATGCCACCTGTGAATTTATCAACTCATGTGGGCTGTAAACTGAAAAAACTACTTTATAGGTCAAAGAAAACAGTGAGTCTTAAGAACATTATGATGTTTATATAAGATCAATCAAACTTAAATTGCTCTTGTACATGTTCACAAAATCAGTGCAGCATGTAAGCGGTACAGATAAGTAAGTATTTAAATAATACTTTAAAAACATACCTATCTCCACTTTAGTTCCTTTACCAAACAGGATCTCTCCACATGTGACCACAGCACAGTAGTACGTCCCACCATCAG
>VVHJ01003276.1:0-11345 GCA_015107715.1 Tylochromis polylepis | reverse complement strand
TGCCCCTTTTTAAAAAAAAAAAAAAAAAAAAGGTGAGAGTGAGCTGCTGGCATCTTTCTCCTCTAATGGATGTGTAGCAGATTTGGGAGCAGTAGTGGTGCTTGGCTGTTAGATGGACCGGAACTGTCTGTCTGTGTGACAGAGCTGCTGCAGGCAGGCCTCCAAGTCTCCACTATAAACCTTATGTGTCTCCAACACCTGGCACTACCTATGCTGGCTATCTGTCTGATGTGTATGATTGTGTATTTGCATGTTTTGAGTGCGTCCTTAGCCATGTTGGGCTGAGAGTGACTAATCCTTGCTAACAGATCCCTCTGAAGCAACCAGACGCTCCAGAAGCCAAAATGCTTTTAACCGCTGCATGACCAAGGTAAAATGCCTCCCCCCACTGTGTTTTACATGTTTCCATTTTCTCTCTCTGTCTGCTCCCACAGAGGCCACAGTCAAGAGCAAACTCTAAGAGAGTGGATTTGTCAGATTTGGTTGC
The DNA here is from genome assembly GCA_015107715.1 of Tylochromis polylepis. Taxonomy (NCBI): domain Eukaryota; kingdom Metazoa; phylum Chordata; class Actinopteri; order Cichliformes; family Cichlidae; genus Tylochromis; species Tylochromis polylepis. The sequence continues at coordinate 10,858 of VVHJ01003276.1, read as the reverse complement.
CGTGGATACACACCGCTACACACATCCAGATTCTTCCTCCTCCTCCTCCTACTATTTGCCATTGACGCAGATCAAGACCATCTTCAGCAGGAAGATAAGTTGCAAATGGGTGATTGCCTTTTTGAAGTGCTACGGCTTTCCTGCAGATGTTGTTGTGGGGGTGGTTTTCTTTTTTTTTTTCAGTTGTTCCCACTAATGGCTGAGGTTAGGAGCGGTGTTATGATGACTGTGTGAAATGAGGCAGATAATTCTTATAAAAAATAGACTCTTCGTACTCCTAAGCTTCACTCTATCTGTGATCAGTAGTAGCTTCGCGTCAGGCTTACACCCCCACCCCCTTGATTTGTCTCTTCCCTGTACAACAGCATTTGAATATTAGAATTTTAGCGTGTGTGCATGATTGTGACACACGTGACAAAAGCTTATTAAAATGAATCTCAGCTTTGTGTGCGCGCAGTGATTATTTCTCTGGTTATGAAAGAGTCGATGAGTTGGGGCGCCACTCGAGAACACTTCACATGAGTATTTCCTTCTCCATTCTCTTGCATTTCTTTGTGAAAGAGATTGAATAAACTAGAAGATGAAGTCAAACATTTCTGAAGGAAGTGTGCCAGTGCTGCTACAGCCATTTCATATGTCCTGCTGAGAGTGGGAAACTTTATAAATACACTGTATATCATACATGTGTGCATTTTTTTTTTTTTAAAGGGAACAGTTCAGACACCCTTTGAAGGATGATATTTTCATAGTCTAGCCCACTATACTCATATACTCAAGCTCACCTTCGCTACTTTTTTTTCTCTTTACATTGGCTCCCAGCTGATTTTAGAATTCATTTTAAAATTCTCACACTTATACACAAAGACTGGACAGGCTCCAGACTACTTATCTCAGCTTCTTGTTAAACACACTGCTGCTCGCTGTCTTCCCTCACAAAAAATCTATTAGTCCCTCGTACAGGACTGAATACTGGAGGGACAGATGGAGCTTTTCAGCCCGCAGCACCAGGGCTCTCGAAAAGTTTACCACTCCAACTGCGTTTAGCTGACTCTGTGGAGTCTTTTAAAAACAGTTAAATAAAAGAATTTCAGTAGAAGATTAAACAGAAGAGTTTTTGTTTTGTTTTTTAATTCTATTTTAACGTTACTTAAATTCAGTTCCTTAGAATTATCTAGTATCTCATCCCTAACAAGGAGCTTTGATTTTGAATATTCAACACACAGCAAGTTCCTTTTCTGAGGGCCTTTTTGACACTTTTTTGAGCCTCTTATTGAGCTCATGTTACTTGCTACCGTCTCTGTAAAAGCTGAAACCAAAATTCCCATCAATAAGTGATTTGATGAATATGTTCCACAAGTTATCTCCAACCTGTGGGACGAGTTAGGCACTGAAGAGTGCGACCTAAAAATATGAGGATTGTGTGCTTCTACTGTGCAATCTTTACTCAGATTTTAAGCACAGAACATATCTACATATCAAACATTAGTCTGTTTAAGTTACATGAAGGCAGAAGCTGATACATTTAAAGCGAGGGTAATTTTTTTCTGATAATAATAAAGACTGTAGCAAATGTAGGAAAAATTGTGAACGTCAGTGACTTGTGTTTAATCGAAATAGCTTCACTGAATTAATCTTGCAGAATGTCAGCCAGCGCTAATATTTAATTATCACGGAGCCCTTTTTCTCATGAATGACTAACCAGAACAAATTTGACAAAAATATTTCACTTGGTAATCATACAGTACTGTGCAAAAGTCTTGAGTCACCCTTCATTCCTTTATATGTAGCTAGGAAAGTGGAAAATAGGTGCTGAAACACATGCAAACGGAATGGAAAAACAGTAAAAACAAACAGTAAAAATTCTATTGAGCTAGAAGGTAAATGATTACTATGTAGACCACCATTTACTCTTCATCACAGCCTGAACTCTCTTAGACAAACTTTCTTGTGATTTCTTTATGTAGACTTCAGGAATAGTTCTGAAGTCCAGGCCTCTTGAAGGGCATTCAAGGCTCTTCTCTAGATGTTGACCTCATCTTTTTTCTTCAATAACTTTGAGGTTCAGACTCCGGGGATGCCAATCCATGACTGATAGTGTACCACTGTAAAAGAGGGAGTCGACTACAAATCAGTGAAGCCGATGGAGAAATGTCTTAAACCTGCATTCTTGCTAAGCAGAGCCACCAGAGTACAACTCCACTGATGGGAACACAAGTCTGATTAAGTTTAAGCCCTGGACAAATACTCTCATTTTCACTTAATTTATGACCTCAGTAGATGTTTTCTAATAAGTGCCTTTAGTTAGAAGTTTCTACAAGTTGAGTTTAATATAGCAAGATATTTATTTTGCAAGTTATATATACATATATATGTCATGTTGCACACAAAGTACGCTGCAAAAAAGCGCGACAAAATTCAGATTTTTTTCAGATCCAAACTTGTCGTGTAACGTGTGCTGTATACAAACCGAACACGCTGTGCTTTTGTGGAGTATTCATTTTCTCAAGAAAAAAATCAGCTGTGAAAGAATGAAGTCGAGATGAAGGAATGATGAGCTCGTCCTAATGTTTCTAAACAAGAAAAGGAAGAAATGAAGATTCTGGTTTCATCCGATTCTCACAAGAAGGCGGGCTGATTGACCCAGAGTATTGTACAGTAGTATTATTTGACTATTTCCTTATCATTATGTATTCAGTACTGGTACACTTTTTGAGCAGCGAGTTCATTTGTTGCCAAATGCAGTGGTCTGATTAGTCTCCACCTTGTGACTGACAGGTCACTATAGTACAAGTGTGCGGTGCCTCTCAGTTTCCCGGTCAGACTCACATGTTGCTCATGAAATCTAGCTCCAAAATCCCAAACTGGTAACAGTCAAAATGCTCGGGATCATGTCATAATGGTCACATAGTTCTCTTCTATACAGTCTGTGCTCTAAAGCTGCTACATAGTCCTCTATGTAAGCCAGCTCCATCTGTCTGATACTAAGCAGGTAGTCTACTGTTGGCTTTCCATTTTCTCTGAAGGCAGGGAGCTGCTAAACTTCAAACTGTGGTGTTTGTGAGCAGTGAAAATAAACCAGACAGCTACACAAAGAGATGGAACTAATAAAACTGCAAAATACAGCAATGCTGCAAAAGTATACGATATTATCTGTAGGCTCATCATAAGTGACCACTTTCTCATTCTCACATTGTTTTTACACTATAACATTTAATAACGGCTGCTGTGAAACTGTAGATAATTTAAGGTAATTTTGCTAAAAATGTTTTGTGTTCAGTCGTTGTTGTTGTTATTATTATTATGACTAAAACAGAATTTTTCCACCTTGTAGCTTCCCTTTTTTTATGGCTACAGCACCTGCTCATTTTTTACCCACAATCATCCCTGTTTTTTTTTCCTCCCTTCTCTCTGTATGCTCTCCATCCTCCCTCCACCCCGTCTGCCTGCCAGAACCCGGTGTATGTGTATTTCTGCGAACACCATCATGCTTCTCCCTACAGCGCATCTGTATGAATTGTTGCGGGCCGTCACGTGTCAGCGCAACACAGGCGGTGATTTGTGTGAAGCAAAATGAGCGTTTAGCGAGCCACCGTCCCACCCCACAACTTTCATCAGCCAACAAGCATCTTTATTGATTTCAAACAGTCTCCCGCGATAGCGCAGATGCACAGGGAGGAGAGGAGACCAGGGAATGCGGGGAAGGAAATAAACTACAAAGAATATCAACAGGAAATTGGGAGAAGACCCCCCTTTTTTCTATAAAATCCTCATCTGTCACATAGGGGACTGTTTTTTGTTTTTTTCCTCTCCTGTGCTCTTTGATTCCCTCCCTGTATGGGCCTCGGTTTCTTCCTCCTCCTTCATCCTCCTCCTCATGTCTCTTCCTCGCTGTTTTACTCTACAGGATGGTGGAAAAAAATAAACAGATGGAAGAGGGAGGGATAAAGAGACAGAAAGAGGAAGGATACAAGAGTTCAAACTGAGAGAGGGGGAGGAAATAAGGTGGAGATGAAGGGATGAGAGGATGCAGAGCCGGCAGGGGGATGGAGGGGATGGAGGGAAGAGGAGGGGACGGAGAGCCTGATGAACTCATCTAAAGGCGCTCTGGGTTTTTTAATAAGCAGCAGACTGTGAAGCTACTCTCCAACCAGTCACTCTGAATAATGAGAGAGAGAGAGACACGCACACACACACACATGCAGGATGAGAGGATGAAAAGACAACCAGACTCATTATCTTGCGACCAATTTTCATCACTGTCCCGTCAGTAATCTCTCTCACGGACTCAAACAGTCCTCAGCTCTGTGTGAGATGACAGATGAAGACCAATTACGCTAACTGTTTCGTTAACTTGAAGGCTGATTCCCTGCCATCTTCCAGAACATACACTGATAATCCTGTTGGCCCTAAAAATTATTCACTGCTCACGGCCCACCAACACACCTGTGTGTGTAAATGCAATACCTTTTGTGGCAAACCCTTTTGTAGTTAAAGGGCTGTGGCCATGCAAGTGTGTTTGGGAAAAAAAAACCTCCACTCTCGGGTGTTTAATAAAGAATTATTTCCGGCTGACGACTGCTGTTGCTGACTTTGTTTGATGCACACTAATAGGTTACTGCTTTGTCAACAGTTTTTTTTTTTGGCACCTAAACATATTTGTTACTGATCTGCTTGGGTTTCTTCCAGTGGGGAGAGACGCAGAATAAACTTCAAATTGCTAATCTGTCTTTTCATTTATTGCTTTCTCGTTGTATCACTTTAATCGAAGCAGCTCCCACTCAGAAACTGTGTTTCTCCACTCGGTTCTGATTTATGCTGAAAAGCTTTTTGTATGTAAAACAAGGCAAAGTTTGCTGAATGGTTTTTATTGCAGCAAGCTCTCTTGATCATGCTGCGTCTGGGCTGCTCATTGTGCTTTTGCGCGCCTTGGCGGTGTAGTAAATCGCACAGTGAGGAGATAATTCATTCATATGCAGATTTTTGTGATAAAGGCACAAAAAAATGACACAAGACTGTCTCCTAGTGCATGTGGCAGAACGTTATTTGTTTAGCACTACTGAAAACTAAAGTTACACACTGCTTCATGATAAACTCTGTCCTACATAATGAGACCATTTCAGTCAGTCATCCTGGGAAAGTTTTCATTAACATCTTTGGCTTAAGTAAAGTGGGCCTATTGTGATTTTCCTAAATTCTGATCACATTTATATTCATGGAAAAAAGAAAACTAGTCTCACCTTCACTGCTCTCAAACAAAATCAGAGGGTAAAAGCTGCCAGGTGCTGCTAGCCACATGGACTTGCTTAGCTGATCATCTGCAAGTGTGAGCGTGTCTATAAAAGCAGAAGTTGTCACTTTGCTGGTCTGGAGTATTCAGGTGTGTTAACACAGTGCCTAGGAGGAAAGACATCAGCAGTGATCTTAGAGAAGCAACTGTTGCTGCCCATCAGTTTGGGGAGGATTATAAGGCTTTTCCAAACAATTTGAATCCATCACTCTACAGTGAGACAGATTATTCACTAGTGGAAAACATTCAAATGGCTGCCAATCTTCTCAGGAGTGGATGTCCAGCAAATTCACCCCAAGGTCAGACCGTGCAATGCTCAGAGAAACTACAAAATACACAAGAGCTATAACTCAGACTCTGCTAGCCTCAGTTAGTGTGTTAAATGTTAAAGTTCATGACAGATCAATTAGAAAAAAGGCTGAGATTGTTTGGTTTGTTTGGAAGAGTTGACAGGGTAAAGCCTTTTCTCTCTATAAAACGACCATGGAGGCACTGAACAAACCACCAACACTTCTGGAACAATGTCCTTTAGATAGAAGAGGCCAAAGTGGAGATGTTTGTCCATAAAATACAACATATCAGCCCAAACACCTCATACTAACAGTCAAGCAACATGATGGACAGGTGATGATTTGTTTGTTTTGCATCCATAGTCACTGAGTCAACCATGAACCCCCTCCAACTCCTCTTCCTCCTCTGTCCGTAAACAAATGCCTGCAAACCTCAAAGAATCAAAGCAACGTTGTAAAAGTGGTCCAGAATTCCTCCACAGTGATGTGAGACACTGATAAACATCATGCAGAGTGAGTGAGTGCTGCTAAAGGTAGTTCTACACGCTATTTATTCATGGACTGTATGTACTTTTTCCACACACTGGCATTTCACTTTGCTTTAGTTTTTGTTAAATAAATAATCACACTCTGTAATATGTTGTGTATTTACCTAATTTTGAGACCTGGTAAGGTCTAGAGCTTTCTTTCTTTTAAGAGCAGAGCTGCTCTTAACTATTCAGCCTCAGATACTTTATTCTTAGCCAGCAGGCAATATTTATTTATACCGCAGTTTCCACAGGTGAGCCCTAAAATACTTTACAAAAGACATTAATCAGCTTACCAGAATAGAATTTAAAACCTGTAAATGAAACAATGCTACAACTCTTGGGTCTATATGACAAAGGGAAGGGATATCTCCCCCTTCAGCTGTTCACAACTTCTGTTTGCAGCAGACAGCCAATCACAAGACTGCACAGAGGCCCAGTGTAAGATGAAATCGAATCGCTTTCATCTTACAATCAGCAGAGATTCCTGCAATGACTAAAATTTGGGCTGGGATAACGGTGTTAAGGTGGTTAGGCAGCACTGTCAGCGGGAAGGTTCCTGGTTTGAATCCCATTTGGGGGATTTCTGTGTGGAGTTTGCGTGTACCTTTGTGGGTTTCCTCTGGGTGCTCCAGCTTCTTTCCACAGTCCAAAGACATGCATGCAGGTAGATAAAGTGCTGCAGTTACAATCTGACTTGTAGTTAAGTGTTTTGAGTGAGCAGTAAGAAAAGAGAAGTGCCATATATAAATGTGAAATATTACATTTCAAAAATATTGACATTTTGGCATATTTTGTAAAAGGCCCTGCATTCCCATGCTGATCCAAAACAAGAGATTATCACTGATGATTAAACATGTAGCTGTGAGCTGTGTGATGAAGTTGTTGTGCTGTGTTCAGAGTAAATCCACGTGTCTGCCCAGAGAATGTGGGTCAAACGCTCGAGTCAACTTTTCAAACTGCATGCACTAAAAAAAAATAAATAAATTGTCCCCGGCTGGTTATATTACATCAGAAACCTCTCACACTTTATTTGAAGAATATCAGCTTTAACCATCAAACACAACACTTAGTCCCACAGGCTACACTGAGCACACTGTGGAGCTCTGTTTGTTTCTCTATCTGTCAGACCATTAAATAAGAGTTTGGTTTGGCCTCAGTTTACCTGTGTAGCCCAAACACTGAGAACTTGTCTGTGATATGTGATGTAATACATGCTTTTGCTGTTTGTTTTCAATATTTTGTTATTTATGTGAAACTCTTTACACCTGGAATGCAAAACAGATATTCTGATAGCAAAGTGAGAATAACTACACATGGAAAACTAATGAGAGCTGTGTGGGACCTTCCCTCACATTTCACTGACTTCAGCTTTGTTGCATCACTGATGGTGATACAAAAAAATAAAGGTATTATTAAAACATGCCGTCAGCTGCTCAGGTATCAGACAGCAGTTGAAAATATACGGTGCATGGGATGTGCAAAGGTGTTAAATCATGGATACACAAGAATGTACACTCTTGATTAGGTACACCTGTTCCACTGCTTGTTAAAGCAAATATCTAATCAATTCCAAAACGCAATGCATTTAGACGTGCCACACAACCATCTCGGATGATGTTCACAGAGAACTGTCAGAAAAAGAGAAAATATCCAGTGAGCGGCAGTTCTCTGGGTGAAAACGCCCAGAAAAATAGGAAGTCAACAGTAACTCAAATGCTCACTCAAGGTATGCAGAAGACCATCTCTGAACACACAACATGTCAAACCTTAAATCAGAAGACTACACTAGGTGTCACGCCTGTCATCTAAGCACAGAGACTGGGCTCACCAATATTGGAAAAGTGTTTCCCGGTCTGAGCATGGATCCTCCTGCCTTGTATCAACATTCAGGCTGCTGGTGGGGGATATTTTCATGCCACACTTTGAACCTCTGAGGACCAACTGAGCATTTTTTTTAAAACACCACAGCCTACCTAAGTATTGTTGCTGACCATGTCCATCCCTTTATGACCACATGTGGTGTATCCATGTGCTAATGGCTGCTTCCTCAGATCATCTCAAACTGTTTTTTTTTTTTACATGACAGCAAGTACACTGAACTGAAATGGCCCCAATCTCAATCCAGCAGTGCACTTTTGGGATGTGGTGGAATGGCAGATTCAAATCTTGGATGTCCAGCTGACAAATATGCAGCAACTGTGGGATGCTATCATGTTAATGTGTAGCAAAGCCGCTGAGCAATGCTTCCAGCACCTTGTTGAATTAGAATACAATAGCCCTCTATCTGTACATGTACGAAGTTGTGGGTGCTTCACACCAACTGTGCAGGAATAAAATATAAATAGTAAGACAGCAGGAATGAATAACAAACAGGAGAAATGTATACAAAACGAGAAGCCAACCAGTGCTGAAAAACGTCAGTTCTTGTGGACGCTTCTCCAAAAGTGAGTCAATCTTCAAAGATTACCATGTGAAATGTTCGACAAACATGTTTACAATCTTTAGCCCCCCTTTATGATGACTTTAGGAGTGGAGGGCCGTATTTGGGACGGTGAGTGTTTTAAGTGCAATGGTATGGCAAATATTCTAAACACTTGTTCTGTGATTAATTGTTTTTAATGGCCTTCCAAGTCAGTGTTCCAGTTTTTGAGCTGAGTGCATTTTATATATATATATATATATATATATATATATTTAAATATCAGTACTATTAAGTAAGAAAGACTGTAGCTGATTGTCTCTGTGCTAAGCAGAAAAATGATGGACAAAAGAATGTGTTTGATAAGAAATGTTTTGTTAGTGCTGTAAATTAAAATGGAAAATGGATTAATCAGAGAAGTATTTAACCATTAACTGTTATTAACAAGGCAGGTAAAACAACTATTAATTATTATTATCAAATAATAACAACAGTGAGGAAAAAATACATATTTTATTGTAGCGTCCCATTTATAAAGAACATAAATAAAATAAAGTTGGAAAAACATCATCTTGACTTGGGAAATGAGACTCTGCCAGCAGCATTTTATTCATTGCTGCAGACACCTCTCTTCTTGACACCTCTGCCCTACAAGCCTTTGAGTTTGCAGCTGTGGGATGTAATGTCCCTGAAGGGTCTCACAAACCTGCTGGCTGTTGGCAGGCAGAGGGGTTATGGCCCCTGATGTTAAGATTCAAGTCGTCACACGCTCAAGAGCCGAGCTTTGAATCAGCTTTATAAAAGTGCCAAGATGAGCTGGGTCCTGTTAGGTAAAAGTGCACTAAACCACACAATAAATGGTGGTTTAGGGCATTTTAAACACAATTATTTAATCATACTTAATCACAGTCATAAACACAGTTAGCTACAGGTGGCTAATATTAGACTAAATGCCAATTAGCAGTGACAATCACCACTGTGGGATGTGAGTTTTTCAGGCAATATGAGAACACTAACAAAGCTGTAGAAATTAACATCATTATGTAAGCAGTGGCCAAAAAAAGGTACAGACAGATAAGGTGGGTAAGTCAGTGCCACGTGCATGGGTATGACCAACAGCTGGTTGTATTCACAATAATTCACACTAATATAACCTCATCTTTATAATAATTTATCATTTTAAGAAGGTGTTTGTTTGTTCATCTGCTCTGCTGGTGGTGGTCATTGATTCTGAAAGCAATAATTTCCTGGAAGGAGGAAACAGGGGTTCGTTTCAATGTTTAAACCATATAACATTATTTTTTAAATAAATCAGTTGTTATAGGAGCTTATCATTTGTTGTTTAATAATTATAATATGTTAAAAATTTGACTGATTTATGTTAATTAGGCTATTTTCTTTGATTGCCTGCTTGCAAAGGAAAATTAACTTCTGTTGCCTGGATAGTGTGCATGCCCACGGTGTATGAGTGGCCCGAGTTTGTCGAATTTGTGATTTCATTGTAGATGTTCTAAATTTGTTGACTTTGTAAACTGTAGTTGAGACATCTCACCGCAAAGTGTCTGTGAAAGCTCACCCTCTTTAACTGCGATGTTGCTTTTACATTCTTACACATAAAGCATGCTAATGCTTGAATATAAATAGACCCATCAGTTTTAAAGCCACCTGTAAGTACTTGAACAATGACTCATCTTCTGTTATGTTGGCTCTGTATGCTGCTTCTGAAATGGAACAACAGACCTATTTACAGGAGACACTGTGACTGGTCACTGGAGTGAAAGCGCCGGTGAAATTAATGATGACATGGATCCATTTAGAGTCCCACTAAATCATTACAGTTCATTATCGTATACAGTGTGAGTAGTGACCATTGGTTGTATGCTACTTCAAGGCATTGTGGAATACTTTGAGTGCACTAAATCAGATACAGTAATATGCTTTTCAATAGCACTAAAAAATACAGAACTCACTGGCCAGGTAGAGTTACACTAGGTTGGGCTTTCTTTTGCCTTCAGCTCTAACTTAATTCTTCATGGCACAGATTCATCAAGGTGCTGGACACATTCCTCAGAGATTTTAGTCCGTATCAACATGATAGCATCGCATGTGAATCTCCTGTTCAACCACATCCCAAAGGGGCACTATTGGGATAAGATTTGGTGACTGTGTAGGCCGTCTGAGTACAGTGAACTCATTGTCATTTTTAAGAAACCTCCATCCATCCATCCATCTTCTCCCGCTTATCCGGGGCCGGGTTGCGGGGGCAGCAGCCTAAGCAGAGAAGCCCAGACCTCCCTCTCCCCAGCCACCTCCTCTAGCTTATCCGGGGGAA
>VVHJ01003265.1:24237-46028 GCA_015107715.1 Tylochromis polylepis | reverse complement strand
GCTTTTCTGTGCCTCTCTGTCACTTTCCAGCTGACAGACAAGCAAAGCATTCTTTCACGCTAATCCGGCCTCACCTGGGCCTTCTCTCCTCCCGGCTGAGATTTCTCTGCACATCGATTAAATTAGCCTTGCTCACCCAGCCGTCTTAGCCTTACCTCCATCCCCTTGCTTTCGCATCCACTCATATCCTACCTAAGCTTAACTCAAGCCAGGCTTCAGAGAAGCCGGAAAAGGGTCTTGGCCTGTCACTGTCATAGCTTATGGAGGAGGATTGCATTGCTGTGTAAAGACTTTTGTGGCTTTTTATTCATGGTTTTCATAAAGAAGTCCTCACAAAATTGTCTTACTGAAGAAATGAAATTGTTAAGTGCTTGTGCAGACTGAGAAGCCAGATGCTGTCTTAATTTACAGAACAATAGCTTGCATAGCTCAGTGTCTCCGTGGACTTCTAGATGTGAATAGATTTTCATTGTTTTCCATGCAGGGATATGAATACTTGTCATTTTCCCGCTCTCTCTGTGGGATTCTGCATGAACCTTCTCTGGCAGTTCAAAACACACTCATCAACATGACGGCCCTGTAATAAACTCAGCGCTCATCCATATGTATATCCTGACTGGGCATGTGTCCTCTGTCATCACGACTTTCACTCCCTGTGTAGCTAACCCCTGACCTGCTTTAATTCACCGTCACCGCTGCCTGAGGCTGTCTTGCCCTCATTTCTAAGCCCTGAGTCACTGCCGTGTCTCAGCTCGTGTCCCCGGCTTCTGTGGCGATACACCGCAGAGAATAATGGTTGACAGTATTTGAATTGTAGAGTGCTTACACATCACTGCTGTGAAAGGGTTTGTCAGCATATTATTATGTATGGGGTTGTAAAGATGTTAGGTGCCATTAGGATTTTAAAGCTTTAGTTCATCCAAATTACAAGAATACTTCTTTTTTCTGCTTATATATATATATATATATATATCTCTTCACCTACTTGGTGTTTTTACTTGGGCTTGTAGGATTGCTGCACCACTGCAGCATCTAGGCTTAATTTAGTCCAAATTGTTCGGGTCCAGATTCATAACTGTTAATTTGATTAGACTAAAATATTTATAACCTGTATATGAAGGGAAAACTTGGAGTTTTGAACTACCAAAAGTAATTTAACTCAATCAGCTAGTTTATTAAACTAGAAAAGAAACATTACTCTGCTGGTCTAGATTAAATTAGATGAGATTAGATTAGTTGTTATTGTCTCCCTGGGGAGAAATTTGTCTTGGACAAGCGAGGGCAACACGTCACAGAAAATAACATCAGAACTTCACACACTGATAATCGCCCTGAAGAAAATTCGTATCAGTTCAACTTACTGTTTGGTGCCTCGTACCTTTATTAAAACAACGAGGAAATCGGCTTTGGATTGTAGCGTTTTTTTGGTTGTTTTAAGATTAATCTCAAGCAGTTGCATATAAATCAGAAGTGCCATTAGCTTTCTTTTTTCCATTTGCAGTCCGTTATAGCATTATTAAGCTTGTTCAAACAGGTTTTGGCTCCATAAGGTAAACGATGTTTAAAATGCCCTCTCATTATTCTTATTACATGGCACTGAATAAAAAAAAACAAACAACAACAACAACAACAAAAAAACAGTGATGCTGAGTTAAAGAAAATACCAAGACAAATATTCATATTTTATATTTTTCATATGTTTCATTTGTGCTCATTATATTTCAGCTTCTCCAACACAGCTGGTATATTTTCGTACAATTTTTAAAAAAAAAAATACACAGAATGACCTTTTGGGACGAATGCAAAGTATTTCCTTTATGCACTAGGACACATTTTAGGCTGGGTTTTGAACATTCTCCACTCATCCGTATCCCACTCACAACCCAACAATAAATAATAAAATAAAATAAAAACTTCAACATCAACACAACAGACAAAGTCGTCATCATCCGTTTCAAAGAATGGAATTCTTCTCACGATGGCTTTTAAGAAAGAAAATTTGGTTCCTGGAGCGGGAGGCTTTTCTCACGGAGCCTAGACTAACTCCTTTGACTCTGGCTGAGTGAATAACCGAGGGACAGCTGAGCTACTAGAAGACGGATCTTCAAAGTCCTCATCGCTACGATGTTGTGCATCTGGAGACAAAACATCATCAGACTCTTCTCTCTCATAAACTAGGCCAGTTTAAATGGGAGGCGGTATTTCACCTGAATGCGGAGCAGGTCCTTTGCTTGTCTGTATCTGATGACAGGTCAGGGTAACTGATGGATGATTAGTTTTGGAACTGTATCCAGAAAAAAGACATCAACTAAACAGAAGTAGCAGTCATTAAAATGATTCTGTGGCTCTCTCCATACCAAAACCCGAGCTCTTTCTCTTCCCCTCAGTTCCTGCTCAGAGATCACCAATCAGTTTTTTGTTTTTTTTTGTTAAGCCAGGTTCTCTCCTTCAGGCTCTGTGTGTGCTTTTGCGCGTCACATGACTCTACTTCCGCACGATATGAGCCCTCTGAGCGCTGCCTACTCCAATCAGAGATCGTATCAGATGATGATGATAAAATGGTGATTAAAAAACTATAAACCTAAAAATTAGATCAGTAAAATGCAACATTAGTCAGGTTCAAGGTTTACTTCAATGTGATGTCTACTTAAAAAAAAAAAAAAACACACTGCATTGTTTTCACACTTTAAACATAAGATTACTGTATGATGTGAGCAAACTATTTAAAAGAAACAAACTCTTTGTCAATATATAGCCCAGAATAGAGGAACCTTTTTTTTCCCCTTTATGTTTTTAAAGACCTTAAAAAGATAAAGAACCTCACAGAACTTGTCTTTGGTCTTTGTAAAATATACAACAAAATTACTTTTCTTTTAAAGCATCACTGCTTAAAAATGTCTCTCCTGGTAAAGTATAAAAGAGAAAAGTAATAATAAACGAGGTAAATGGGAAATAAAAAAAAGAAAAGAAATGAAATTAACAATAAAATTCTCTCACACACAGTCATTGATTTCAGAATGCCGACATTTCAAATTTTGAAATTTACTCAGTGATTCCGTTTAAGTTCACTTTGTGACAGCAGCTAGCTAACGGATATAAAAAGCACAGCTGTTGGTGTGTTATGGCTGAATATAGGAAACCTGTTGCCTGGATGTTATTCACTTTGCAAGAGCAAAAGAAATTGTTCCATTTTCTTTGTTGACCCAGAATCTGATCAAAAAAGAAATCCTCTAAAGCTGATTAGAATAGGGAAGATAAACAAATAAAATGTTTTGGTTTTTTTTTAAATTTCCTGTAATTTGGATAAACTAATCCTCTAAAAGGGATTTTTCCAAAGTAGTTTGTGGTGAAAGGTTTTGCTTTGCTTTTTAACCTGGCAGTCTTGAGATTTCTGTTTCCTGTAGTTGCCTCCATAGAGCTTTTTCTTTTCCCGCCTGGTCTCCATTTCCGCCTGTCGCTCTCCCGACCTTACCTCTCTGGGGGAGGGGAGGGTTGTAGGGGATGGTTGCAGAGCTGAAGAAGACATCATTTCAACTCCGCACCCTTGATCTGATGCCCAATGCTTCCATGTTTCCAGGTGTCACATATGCTGCAAAGGGCTACTTCGACGCTCTGGTGCGGATGGGCGAGATGGCCAGCGAAAGTCAAGGCTCTAAGGATCTTGGTGAGTCCTTGTAGTGGCAGTAGCACCCTTGATGGGGTACAGGGGGGTTACACAAGCAGATGGTGGATGGGATCGTGCTGTAGGGCAGAAGCAGCTGATGACCAACCTGAAATTGGACACACACACCCACACACACTCACGCAGATGTTTTTCTAGCAATTAAGTTCTTCAGAAATGTGTGTAAATCTTAAAGATAAGCGTTAGCCTGTCTTTTCCTGCACTTCAGAGCTTATTTGATACATTATCACCTCCAATTCATATAGTGAAACACATTCTGGTTCGAAAAGAATTAATTCTGCATGATTGTCACAGCTTGCCCATTTGGTTAATCCCTTGTTTCCTCACATTCAGGAAAGATAAAGGCTTTCCAGTCGCTTTTTATTGCACCGCTGTGAGCGAGTAATAAATTTGCAAATTTGTTTGGCATTTGGTATTCACAAGAGTGCACATGGCGAGGTGGATTTGCTTTCTATTCATAATAAGCCCTCAATATATTTACAGTGCTAATGAAAAATCTTCCTGTTTTGAATTGCACTTCCAGCAAGTTGCCAGGATAAAAATTTCCCAGCTCCCTTTGCTCTCACACAGCGTGTCGTCTGGTTTCGGTTGGATCAGCTCTGGTTCTGTTTGGTATAGACGCAGCCATAGTGATAACTGGTATTGACGAGAACTAGCTGATAGCTGCTGTAATGAAGCAGGACAGCAGTGTTATAATTGTAGACCAGGTCACATGCCGGGGCGTGTGCAGAGTCTTCGTTAGTTCGGGATCACGGAAGCTTCTTCTTTTCCTTCACCTTGCTTGTAAGATAGCAGGCGTGTCCTGAATCAGCAGCAGAGAGGAGGAAAAAGGATAATGATATGGTTAGAGGAGTTTGAAACAGAGATATCTGAGGCGACTGAGGAGGATATAAAAGCTGCATTCATTATTCATGTGAGGACCTTTTTCGGGGGCTTCCTCACCTTTCTTCTGGAGCTTCATCTTTTCGGTTTTCCTCCCTTTCTCTCTTTGAGTAAATACCGGGTAGAGCTCCAATATGAAAAGCTCTTTTCTTTATCTATTCGGTTTCACCTCCATGATTGGTGCGATTATCTAGTTTTAATCATTTTCATATCACACTGTTTTAGGGGGGAATGCTTAAACATACAAGCCGGTGACTAACTTTAAACATAAATCATCAAAAGCCACTTAAAAGTAGGAGGAAAGGCCTTTGCACACCAAAACTATTTTCATTTGAAAACGCAGGTCTGAGTAAATATTCCTCCCAAAATGTCCGTCACAGTGTT
Source organism: Tylochromis polylepis (assembly GCA_015107715.1). Lineage (NCBI taxonomy): Eukaryota > Metazoa > Chordata > Actinopteri > Cichliformes > Cichlidae > Tylochromis > Tylochromis polylepis. The sequence continues at coordinate 41,080 of VVHJ01003265.1, read as the reverse complement.
TTGCAACTGTTTGTAGGATTCACTTATTGTGTACATATGCAAATATGCAGTACATATTAATGCTTTTTATGCATTAGAGATGAATTAAAACAAAATGCATATAAAATGCAAACAAAATGTTTGACTTTGTGTGCAAACTCCTTAACAGGACATCCCACCATCCATCTCTCCATCCCCATTTCCATCAGCTTCGTTGCTCTTCTGTTTGCCTTTCATGTTCTGTCTTCCATGACTGTGCTTCTGTAGCCTTTTTGTCTGCATGTTTGTGTTTCTTTTTTAAGTTTCTTTTCCTAGCAGCCTAACCATGACTCAGCAGCCCTTTAACAACTCAGCAGAACCTCCCTCCGCCTCCAGTGAAATGACAGACTAGGCTGAGCAGAATGGATTGATGCCGTCTCTGCATATCAGCAGCGCTCAGAGCAGCTGTGGTCTGTGCAGAGCGGAGGGGGGGAGTCGTTCTGACGGCTTTTATTGCTTTTGTGGATTCTTTAGCATATTCCATTACTTGTGTTGCACCTCGCGGCTTCATTGAATTACCTGATGAAAACAGAAGAAAAATGTAGTTTGTGGATGATTCTGCAGTCACTTGGTATGAAGTGTGCAACTTATATCAAAGTTCTCCCAGTTAATCCATAGATGACAGTGTGTCTCAAGGGATTTCTTTTTTCAGATTTGTTTTTTCAGTAGACAAATATGAACTCGTTCTGGAAATACTGAATGATTAAAAATACATGAGCAGGCAATGAGAGATAATTATCCAGTTTTTCTCATTAGACCAGTTCAGTGATATGTTATAAAGTAAACAGTCTCCTTTTGCCTGTTTTGCCAGTTTTGCTCCAGAAGAAGCCGGAGGAAACACTGAGCACCATTGTTGCTGCATAATGTGGAAAAACTCCCAAGCCTGCCAGCTTATTAATTAACAGATAACAAGGGTTGTGCGTTTGGTTTTGTGAGTTTGCCTGTGCGTGTGACTGAACTAAATTTCCTCAGCTGGCACATGTCTGTAGCTGTGACCGGAGCCACGAGCACAGAATCCCAGATAAGCAAAACTGTGTGTGTGAGTTTGTGTGCATGTTTGCCAGGGATAATCACTCATCCAGGGCTTTACCACACACACACTTCATAATTAATGAGGAATGAAGGCAGATTTGTAAAATCGTCCAACTTGTAATTGTTCCTTTAATTGGGTTTTGTTGAGGAGAAAATGTGTTGGCGCTGTGGAGCTGAAGTAACAGGGCCGGACTACAGACTGCTTGAACTCTCAAAGTGAAATCTGGCAGAAAGGCTCCGCCACCTCCGACTGTACTCTCTGAAACAATGTAATTAATCACAGCGCATTAAGATGAACAGCAGCTAATGGCATTAGCACATGAGCAGAGGATGGAGAGTTGCATGTGACAGGGTGAAATGAGGAGGAGGAGTGGAGTCGGGTTGAGAAATTGACCTTGATGGTCAAAGAGAAAAATTTAATGTGGGATTGGAAAAAGCGCTTTACTGTTGATAAATTGGCTCACACATTAGCAACTCTGATCTTATCCAGGCTAAACGGATCACTGCCATTCCTCTTAAATAAAAGATGGCATGAAAGTTGATCATATTAGACATTATTAAACAGCTTTAAGTTACAATAAGTGTCGTGTTTATGGAAGATCTGATGTTTTAATGAAATTGGGAATTCATCTTTGAGGTTGACGTTTGCGGTTTGTGAGTCTGTGATAGTTTTTCTTGCCCTGTAATTGTAAATGGTGAACACAGGCAACTTGCAATAGAAATCCACTTTGTCAGATGGTGTTTGTGTCTTATCATTAAGCACGAGGCATTTTTTAGCAGTGGCACCTCGGCAATACTAGTTGCCAAGGGATAACTGTCCTAAGATAGTCCACTTGAGGAGGTTGAAAGGGTGGAGTTGGGCTAAGTCACAGGTAAGTCAGCCATAAAAAACAGTTGGTTAGGTTTAGGCCTTGAAAATTACATGTTTGGTGATAGGAGAATTAGTGGTTTAATTTAGCAGGCACCCTGCACATTACCGCAAGTGGCAGCAATCTCCAACCAGTACCATAAGTTGCCGTAGGACTCCTTGTGGGCACAGCCCGGCATTAGTGTGATGAAGGAACTTGTTCCTAACTGAAACTTCTAAATTGGTATGTCTGTGTATGTTCTCAGTTATCCATTTTATGGTAGCCTTGGGATCCCCAAAATACTTTTGACCCCTTTAGAACTGAAGAAGCCTCTTAGATGAGAGGCAAAACATCTCAAAAACATAAAGAAGTCCAGCTGTCTTCTTTTTTTTTTTTTTCAAGCTCTCAGGACTTCTAAATGGGTATGCTGTTCTGTTTCAGATACTGGCACTATCACCAAAAAGTGACTCATATTATAAAAAAGCAAAATGAAAGCCTTGAAATATCCTTAAATCCGTGCTTCTTTACACATAGTTGTTTTTTTTTTTTAATGTTCTAGATTTGGTGTGTCAGCTCACATGCTAAAGCATACGCCAACAAAGGTTGACTTCGGGATTTCTGGTGACACGTGGTAAAACAGCCTTTGTGTTGTGGTTCTCTTCTCCTTACTGGCCACTTTAAGCATTTTACACCAAAACCATGTTCATCCATTCATACAAGGTGTTTATCCTACACATACAGCAGTTTATATCGGGAATATGGATACTGATAGGTACTGATGGATACTGATCACATACTGATGGATGCATCAGAAGTGATCGTGGGTTCAATATGCTGAGTGAAGCTCCGATCACTGGGAGACCGGCTGTACTGTTTGAGCCCGAGTCGCTGAACTAATTCAACCTTCACCCGTGAATTTTCAGCACCAGTTATTAACAGCAGAGGTATATGAATGTGTCAAACTGCAAAAGAAGTTCTAACACAGAGATGCTCGCCATGGTGTTCTCTCAAGTGTTTTCAAACTAAACCCTTTGGCAGCTTTGTGTGTCACTTAAAAAGCAGCTGCGGAGACATGGGAACAGTTTAATAGTAGACTTGAACTGCCGACACACAAACACATACTCATAAATAGACTTATTGCACAAGCATACACCCTCACATGCCAGAGCAGGCCATAATCAAACTGACTAAAAGGCAAAAAAGCATTACATGATTATTATCCACTCCTGCAGCCTTAAAATAAACTGACACACATCTCCACATGGGGACACTCAATTTATGGAGAGATGGACTGTGTGGTGTCATACGTGCTAAACAACACATAAGAAACTGGCACAGGGAGAGGAAATGATGCATCGCTGTGTTTCATTCACTTGTTCTTAATTTACGCGATGCTGTCAGAGTTTGAACGACCAGTCTGCTGCATGACTCCCTGCAAGGAGAGACGAGATACTCCATGACTGCAGAGTGGAGTGTCATCCCACTCATCCTCTCCGCTTTCACTACGCTCTGTGTCTGTGAACACCCCCGCTTTGATGTGGGAGCTCAGGCAGCCCTGGGAGAACACGCCGACTCTGCACACATTTCTAAAAATAGATTAAATGAAACGCATCGACTGGAGCTGCTTTGAAGGAGGAGGAGAGACGGAGTACGGCGTGCGAGCCGCAGCCCAAACATGGTTTGCCGGTGATGTCAGTATCGATGAAAATGACATTATCCTTCTTCCGTATACTAAATATGGGCATGGTTGTGAGGAAAAAAAATAGGAAGCTCCTGCAGTTCCGGTTCCCCTTTATCCATATAAGGTCTCTGCCATTCAAATGCAGCGTTAGGCAGGGATTGTACTCGCTCAGGTCTGTGCTCAGGGACACAAAACCTGCTGGAAGCATGAAGAAAAACAGCTCTTTGGCTTTTCTTATTGTTTCCTGCAGTACAGCTGATTTCAAATCAGCATACTGTAGATCCAAACCTGCATTCTCTTCAGTTTATGCATCTGTGCCTGTCATTAAAATCTACTTAAAAATCTCATCATTACTGGGGTTTTTCACATACGTCTTAGCCCAGGTAGAACACAGAGCAGGATTGTACAACAAAACAGGATTCATATTATGAGCCTTGTAAAAGATGATCTCATTAAAACTATTCCGCTCCTCCGCTCATGCAAAGTCTAGTTGGGGTGGCAGCAAATGGAGACGAGATCCAAACGGAGAAGACATCCTATTCAGATGTTCAAACCACCTCAGCTGTCGCCTCCTGACATGAAAGAACAGGAGCTTCACGCCCCCTCTGGATGTCTGTCTTTAAGGCTGAGGACAGCCAGTGGCAAAAATGCAGCTTCATATGTGAGGGTTCAAACGTAAATCGACTGGTAGATCAAAAGCTTTGCCTTCCCGGCTCAGCTCGGCTCAGCTGTCTTCTCTAGGATTCTTTGGTAGAACATTTACATCACCGCTGACGCCGCGCCGGTCCAGCTCACGCTCCATCTTTTCATCACTCACGTGTAAGACCTTGAGATAACCGACGAAGTTCAGTTAACAAGTCTTCCCTTGGTCCAGAGAGAGCCACAGTTCTCCAGCAGAGCTTCTGATCCCAGGTATCTCACAGTCTTCTGCAAACTGCTCCAGCACGTTCTCATAGTAATTTTCCAATGAGGCCAACAGAACTGCATCATCCCCAAAAACCAGGCATGCAGTTCTGGCGTTAGAACGTTCTAACTTTCAAAGGTCAAAATGAGATCCAGTCTTCATTCTTTCTTTTTTTACGATTAGATTAAGACGTAGAGCTTATTTTAAATTATTTTCTAAAGCACTGATTCATAGCTTTTACTATATATCAGCTCTTAGGTTAGATTTTTATATTTCTGTGTCTGTTATTCATTAAATATTCATTAAATATTCCTATTAATTATTGTTTAATTCTATAGTAAACACGAAGCCCTCATGATTCCTGACTATCTTCCATCAGAACTCCAGCTACTATCAGCTCACTTCTATATTTCTTGCTTGGGATGCCTGTGAGCAAATTATCGTAGTATATCCACATATTTTATGCTCTCATTTTGTTCCTATTCATCAAATTAAAATCTATCCCATGTCTTCTCATTGCCCTTGGGCTGAGCACTCTGTAGCATAACATCCATCTCATTAAATCAGTTTAAGGTTAATTTAGATGGCCAAATTTAACGTCCAGGAAACAATTACCCTTTGGTTGATTAATTAATTGCAACAAATATTAGAGGACTGTGTCGACCGTTAAGGCATATTTCTCCACTTCAGCTGACATACTGTTAAAGGATAGCGTGCTTTCACAAATGGGAACAGGGGCTAGATGCAATCAGTGACTCAATTAGGCAACGGTGGGGGAGAATGTAATTCTGACGGGTCAGAAAGACAAAGAAATTCCTTCCTGTGGTTCAGTATTCATCAGCAAATTTCACTGTATAATTTTCCCCTCATTTGTCTCTCAAATAATTACCTACTGTTGCAGAGGGAAGTGGTTTGAATCGCCTCTCTTGCTGCACAGCTGGATGGCAGCAGCAGAAATATGAGCACTCGCTTTTTGAAGCAGAGGTAGAGAAAACAAGATGAAAGCAATAATAAAGGCTCGTAAATAGGGACATGAAAACATCATTCGTGACACTCTAAGGCCATCTCTTAGGGAAATTCTTCCATAATATGCACGACTGGTGTCCCTCCAAATGTGTCTTGCTTGAAGTCTCATGCTGCTCAGCTTAAGAAAAAAAAGCTGTTGACCCCAATGTAACCCTCATTTTTCTGATCCATCACAGGCAGAATTTCCCTTGAGCTTCAGCTCCAATCTGAATTCAGCCAGCATTCATTCTGCATACAGGGGGGAAAATGCAGCGCGAGCACTCTTACTTTTTTTTTTTTTTCCTTTCCTTGTCACCTCAACATCTCAGAGTGCAAACCAGGAACGGTGATGACTGTTTATAACTTTAAAATCATTGATTGCAGCATTTTAAACCATCGCTTGATGTGCAAAGTCAGAACGAAAGGATATTACTGGAGTTTACACCCAACTGGAATGACGAGGGACAGCTGATGTGCTGTCACAGTACAGACTGATAAATCGGGTAGGTTAGTGTTTGTTTTTATGCAGAAGCAAGGACAGTTTTCCTGTGCAGCATTATAATTTTTTTTTCTCCTTAAGATCTTAGTATATAATGAAGTAAGCACATCCCATCTCATCCCAGGGTGTCTGCTACTGCCCTTTTAGAAGTCCTTTAGATACCACTGATGTTGCAGAGATGCATTAAGGTATCCTTTGGAATATGCACTTTAATGAACCGGATGCAGCAATTTAGTCCTTCAGTCCTCTTTTAAAGCTCTAAAGAGTGCAGAAAACGAGGCGGTAGGGGACGCGGTCGAGTAATGCTCTACACTGTATATAAAAGATGGTCATAGTTACTGAGATATCCACATTTTAAAGAATTAACTTTAGCATTTTAGTCACTGTTCATCCATCCTTTTTCTTCCTCTTATCCGGGGACAGATCATGGGGGCAGCAACCTAAGCAGAGAAGTGCAGACTTCCCTCTTTCATGTCACCTCCTCCAGTTTATTCAGGGGAGCTTCCCAGGCCAGCTGTAGGTGTATACTCTCCAGCATGTCCTGGGTCTACCCCGAGGCCTCCTCCCAGATGGACGTGTCTGGCAGAGCTCGCCCAGGAGGAGTCTTTGTCAGGGGCCCGAACCACCTCAACTGGCTCCTTTCGATGTGGAGGAGTAGCAGCTGTACTCTGATTACTCTGGAGTGATCAGAGTAGCAGCTGTACTCTGATTACTCTGGAGTGATCAGAGTAGCAGCTGTACTCTGATTACTCTGGAGTGACTGCACTCCTCACCCTGTCGCTAAGTTAGATGGAAGCTATCCTTTGGAGACAGCTCATTTTCACCGCTTGTATTTGTGACGCCATTCTTTCATTCACTACCCAAAACTCGTGACTACAGATCAAGGTGGGCGAGGCCTAAATGTTACTTGCCAGCACAGCTAATCCTAATTTATGTGTTATTAAAAAAAAAAAAAAAATTCCATATACATTCCAAAATGTATACTATAGAAATATTTTTGAGCTACCCTCATATGGTCATTGCCAGTCATTAAAGAATGCACAGGTTTGTCAGCCAGGAGACTCCTGTTTGTGTCCTGTTTGGTAGCTTTATGATTTACGCTTTGTTTGGCTTTGTTTTCACTTCCTGAATATATCGGACTAAATTAGAAGGGAACCAAAGCATGCAGTGTTCCAAAAGGACTTTTTTCAGCCTTTTTATCTAACTGGTGATGCATTTTAATTCTGATTTGGGTCAGTTCACTCCTTTTTAATTATGAAAAAAAAAAAAATCCAAGTGGCTAATCTGCGACTGGGTACCAAACTGTCCTTCCTCTGTCTGGATATCACCCGAGCAGAGCTGCACTGCTAATTTAGCTTCCCTTAACTGCTCCTGCCCTTGTCCTCGTGTCACCCCAGGTGGTGAGGGAGGATGCAGAGAAACAAAAAGAGGAAGAAACAAGAGACATGATGAAGAGAGAGATGCAGAACAAAGAGCAAGGAAGGCGAGACAGGAAGCGATGTGCTCCCGGCTCATTAGTAGCTTCCACCCAGTCTCTTGGCAAATCAAAACCAAGCTGCCAAGTGAGCACACAGGCCGGAGCACCAGCACTTTGATCACCTCCACCTGCCGTTCATTAATACAACCCACTACAATTCATCAGCACTTTAAAACAAGCTGTCTTGTCAACAGTGAGCTGGACGTCTTTTTGGGTGCCAGTCAACTGACAAAAAAGAGATCAGCGAGGGATTGTGTAGTGATTAATTTAGCAAATGTCTCTAATGGGATGGTAATGTGGCTTTAATAATGTGTTGGACTATAAAATGTCCTTGAGCTGTCGCATTGTCCTTGATGTGGGTAGTCAGCCAAATGGTGACTTAATGATGCTGATAATAGAGAGTCTGATCTGAGGCACTGCACGCAGACACTTTTCATACATGTGAGTTGTTTCGCACAGGAAACTGTTGTTAGGCTCGTGATGCCTGTCTCCTCCCAGGCTCGTGGGATTTTCTCTTTCTGCGTGTTTATCCATTTCAAAACCGAACATAGTGGCACTTGTCAGCTCATTATTAACTTATTGTCACCAAGCTGTAGCGTGAAGCTGTCAATGAATTCTCATCTGTCATGCCTTTTTTAAAGCAATGCCCTATTTAGTGGAAGAAGTGATGTTTGTAAGCTTGAAATTCACATTACACCCTGATTTAGACGGCCGCCTGTGCCTCGGTGTGCCAACTCTATACAAGCACACAAAGCGAATATATCTTCTTTTTCTTTATTTGTAGATTTCCCACTGTGAGAACCAATTAGAGGTCAGAAGTAATGATTTAAGATGACAAGAATTGTGTTGACCTGCCAGGGTCTCTGTTCATTTGTCAAAATCCCATCCACCACTCTCTGCCTCCATCTTAGTAGCAGCTTGCATCTTCTGCCACAGATGATCACTCTTCGTTTAGCACCCCATCAGCCACCACGTAATGATTATGTATAGGCAGTCATTCCTATCGATCTCCTGTAGCTCGATCGCGCTTTTAAAAGATTCATTTTTCTTTCCGATAAACTGTAGAAGCGAAGACGTCAAACAGCCCAGATCTAACATGATGTTTACACTCGCGTCAGCGGGATTTGTGCCCTTATTGTAATTTATAACATGAAACACAGTGACAGCTTTTAAATTGTCCGCTTGGTGGAGTGCAGGATTATAGCTGGACTACAGACGCACCAAATGTTACACTGATTAACTGCAAGTACAACAAAAAACTTGTAATTACTTTGTTGCCAAGTAGATACTTAAAATCTGAATGCTAAATCAGGCATTGTTACTACTTCTGGGGAAATTTGCACATGTTCTCGGGGGTGTTTATATGCACCCCGATGCAGCCGGTGTTTAGCAAAATTAAAGACCCAGAAGAGCACAACAATAATGGTGTCAATCATGCGGCATTGTGGAGGACAAATCTCCCTGCAGCACTTTGTACTCCCTTCACTGCAGCTTTCTGGGGATTAGAGCTGCTTGTTTGCTTTCAGGCTTCTATAATACAGTCCCTGCAGAGATGCACACTACATAAAACACTTTCCTTCATATGGCCATTAACTGTGGCTCACTCCCTCCTTCTCACTCTTTAAAGCCCAGGAGCTGCATGGAAAAGTAGCTGGGGTAATAAACCCAGATGTTAGTGCTGCCCTTTGGTTGCCCAAATGAATAATGGGCTTGTTCCCACCCTGCATACTCAACTGCTCTTACTGTACACACATCCACTGACAGAGTGTGGTTTGGCAGTTGAGTCATTGGAGTGTTGAGCGAACTGTGATTGCTGCTTTTTTTTTTTTCTTCTAAAATCAACTTTACTCCACTTTTGGTTTCTCAGCATGTATGAGTCATTATTTGTCAGCCCATCTATGATGGGTTTTTAGAGCCTGTTGAGTTGTTATATTTTTCTCACGTGTGCTGTAAACCTCTGAATCTCACTTAATTGATTTTCAAGAATCAGGTTTTCATTTGTTAGCTAGATGTGTCTTTTTGTGTCAACTTTTCCAAGAATCGCATGAAATAACAATGTCATCCTAGGAGGAAGACAATGTGACTAACTGTAAGTTGTGGTCTGCTTGAATCTTGGATTGCGAGAACATTTTGCAAACAAAAGCAGCGATTGTGTATTTAATCTTTAATTGATCTGGACCTGCGTGTGCTGAGTGCTGACAACAATGTGCTTTACTCCCCTTTAAGCTTCAGATGTTGTGATCTGCTCTGATTAACAGTAAGCCGCTTACTTCTGCCTGGTAGAAGTCCGATATTTCACAATGCAAGGTGGAGAGATTTTGGATTAGAAGGGTGCAATTAAACAAGAACATCCAGGAATTTGGGGATTTTCCAGGTGATAAAAGCCTGCGGGTCAAAGCCACAGAGCAGCACTGTGAGACCTGTTTGCTCTTTAATGGTTTCGTTCTGCAGTTACTTCTTTATTATAACTTGGTTTTAATTTTTTGACCCTTATTCCCATTGGCTGTAATAGTGTTGAACTTTGAAAGGCATCTCCTGATTCATTTGCCAATCTTCTATTTAGATTTGACTTATTTATAGAAGATCATTGCAGCCATACTGAGGTCTGCTGTTGGTTTTGCACTGTATAGTGTATTGCTATTTATTATTGTGCTGCTTGACAAATAAAACACCAGAACACACCATAACTGAAGGTCTACCTCGCAGTAGACCATATTTATCAGATAATTTTATAAAAGTGCTAATAAAGGCACTAACAGCACAAATGTAGTTGAGAGGTGCAGTTCAGTTTTTAGTAGCAGGCTGTAAACTTGTTTATTTCTGCTGTAAAGTTGAATTTTTAAACGTAACAGTCTGTGGGGATCGACTCACTTTTGGAGCCCGCCTCGAGTGGTCATTAGAGGAATTGCAGTTTTTGGCACATATGCATTGCTTCATTGTTCAGCTGCTTGTCTTTTACTAAATTGCAGACATTGTGGTGATAGTTATGCTCTCATGCCAGCTTGTTATCAGTCAGAACTGCCCTTGGAGGAAAAGCTCAGAAGGGGATTTATTTATTTGTATATGCCTCAGCAGCTGGTGGCAGGGCGACCTTTCAGTTACCATCTGCTCCTCTGAAGTTTAAAGTGAAGTGAATATTTAACTTTACTTTAAAGTGAGACGCTCTCAGTATGTTGATGTGGAGACTGAACTCTGACCTGCAAGGGGAGAAGAATCAGAGGGAGACGTCTTACTCCTCAGGGACAATGAAGAATGACTTTAATTAGCCTGTAGGTACATATTTAAAAACCCGCAAATATGACCAAGGCCAGGGGTTTATTTAAAGTAAAGTATAGTTGTTGTTTTTTTTTTTTTATTTTATTACCAGCTGAGAGGCAGTTATATTGGCAGTGAGGGAGGAAGTATGGAAACTAATGTCTGAGGAGTACCTCAGATTAAAGAGAACGTAAGGGAAAGTAAGTGGGTCTTTAGAAGTGATTTAACACACTCATTTCTCTCTATCTGGACATTTTCTGCTAATATATAGTGAGAAATTCTGAATATACTCAGAGATCTCAGAGGGAAATATAAAGGAAAATGGCCAGAAATTAGAATGATAGAAATAAATTAATGAGGAAGTTGAATCCTCTTCAACAATCTGATATTTTGTTATATTCTAGAAATGAATACCCCGTTAATTACCCCCTCTCTTCAGTATTCTGGTACCCCCCCCCCTCTGCCTGAAATCAACATTGGTGCAATTGTGTGTGATAGAGGTGCTTGAGTTCAGCCCGGTCGCCGTCGCTTGTCGATGGCCAGCGGCTGTTTATTAATGGATGGGATGGGACTGTGCGTTGGGTGCCCTCCAAGAATCAAAGGAGAGCTTGAAAGTACACATCAGTGCATTTATCTGCCTCGCTGGCCCTAATTTCATCGGCAGTCCACAGCGTTATAGCCTTTCAGTTTCATTTTCATAAGGAGATGGGTGGAAGGAGGTGGCTTTAAAGTAAGCTGGTGCGTTGGATGAGAAGGGCTGTGGGCTAAGTCCCCCGTGTGGCTTTCTTTTCTGCATGCATGAGTCAAGTTTGCCTCATGTTGGATTTTTGTGTGAGGTTAAAGGGCAGCCAGGATGACGTCTTGCACAAGTTAAAATCTTGTACTGAGAAACTGGTGACGGCAAATTTACAAAAGAGGGATGTGAAGCATGGCTCTGACAGCTCAAGTGTATTACCAAAAAGCCCAGAAACCATTTACTTTGCGTGTTTTATAATTATAGTACTAATAGGATTATTTTATCATACTGACAGTGACAGGCAGAAGCTGTTGCAATGAACCATAGGAGAAAGTAGGAAAGAATGAAGATAAGAAAAAGGAAGAAGGGTTGATTAAAAAAAAGACTGATATTACTATTATTAAAGAGAATTTAAGTGACCTCAGCTGCTATCCACCTATCTGAAATAGTCAAGTTATTTAGCAGAAGCTTGGATGCAGACTTAAATCGAGTCCCCTTAAGTGAATATAAACTTATTTTCCTTCCACCTCTGCCCCCACCTCCTCCTGCTCCGACCTTTCCTAAATCCCCTCTGTCTCATCTGCATGACCACAGCACTTCCATTAAGCCCATTAATCCTGTCCAGGCAGCCCACTCTCTGTGTCCCCTCTGACTGTCCACTGTCCGGTGTTCACAGGTCCACCAACACACTCGCGTACGCGCTTCGCTCAGACTCGCTTCAAGTCAGCGCTGCAGTGGCGTACATTATCTAATGTCAGCATGCGTTATGCAGGAGGCAGATGAGTGACATTAATATATATTAGTGGGTTCATTTGGAATAAATTGGCTGCTTTATGGTGCCGCTGCAGCTGTAAGATGTACTTTAATTTAGGCTTTTTCATAAAAATACCAAGGACGGTTTACTTAGTGTCTTATATTATTAATATTATATCCTTATATTATCTAAGAAAAGGCAAACTCTTCTGTATTTCCAAATATTTTGGTAGATGTGCAATAAGAAACTGCAGTACATGTACAGGATGTTCTATGAGATGTGTTTTTTTGTTTTTGTTTGTTTTGTTTGTTTGTTTTTTATAGATGATTAACTATTATTTTCTTAAGGCATATGTGAACATTAGGTTTCCTTTCATTTATATATGTTATTCAATTAGGTTATATATATATATATATATATATAATATATAATATTATTAGTACATTACTTCAGTTTAACAGAAAGTTATTTTTAGTAGTAAAGTATACTGTAAACTATATTTCCTTGTTTGTAGAGCTTCACTGATACTGGGTTTTTGAGGCAAACACTGAAATTTGAGAATTTACAAAGCATACAAACAGGGATGCACTGATCTGGGCTGATATTAATGTTTTAAAAAGGAGTTTGGATTCTGATAAAAATATGTTTGAAAGGAAATCTTAAATTTTTCTCTTTATCACACATTTTTTTCAATTTAGCCAATGCAAAATGATTGATGAGTATCAACATGGCCAGTATTTAGCCAGTATATCAGTTTATCCCTATTTATGTATGTTGATTTCCACACGGTGGCCAGTATTTCTTTGACAAACAAGACGCCGACACGAACATTTAAATAAAAAATTTCATGAACAAAATAATACCACAGTATTTAGTTGATCTTAACATCTGCATGAAAAATCCAGTGTCTGTTTGAGCTCTGGCGATGAGGAGAGCACGTAGATGGCTTGTAAGTAAGGGGAGGGTCAGACTAACTGCCCGTCTAAGTGTTTTTCTGTGTGAAATCTTGTTGTGTGTCTCATTTTTCCTGGGGTAGTTTGATCTGTCACTGTCTCTTCAGGTCTCTATCCCTCTGTTCTTTGCTCAAACTAGATCTTTTTGTTCCTTTTTGTTTTTTGTTTTTTTACAATGCATTGCGTATTCAGAAGAGGCAGCATGTAGGTATCTTAAAACAATGCACACCTCCCTGGCTGCATGAATCATCCTTTACTTTCTACTTAGTTTTTTGTGTTTTGTTTTGTTTTCTATTTTTAGCTTTTGATTTCTTTCTGGGGTCTGCTTTTTGGTGTTTTCCCCCTGTTATGTTGTAGTAATACATATGTCTTATTGCAGGGATGAAATGCTAAAGATTTTTTCTTTTACCATGCTGTTCCTGTGTGTTTCTTAGCAGTAGTGTTGCAAGCTCTTGGTAAAAGGGAAATCCACATAGTTTCAGTATCTAAAACATTCAGTAGGTTTCTTGGTTAACACTCTTATTTTTCATTTTTCATTCATTAGCGCATATTTCTCAAGTGTACTTTTAATTTTTGTCACTGTTTTTGAGTTTCGTCTGCTTCGTCGATATCACGAGATGTGTCATTTTGTCCTTTGCCTCGTCCTCTTCCCTCGACACTGTACACCTGTCTCTCATCTGTTTTGCGCAGCTGCATGGTCTCTCTTTTTGCACGATGGATGTTGCTCTCACACAGAGTTTGAATGATTTAATATCACTATCTTTTTTTTTTTCCTCTCTCCTTCCCCTCCCTTCTCTCTTTTTGTTTATTGTCTTTCTTTGTCTTCTCTCTGCAGGGGATGTGCTCTTTCAGATGGCTGAAGTGCACAGACAGATCCAGATCCAGCTTGAGGAGATGGTGAGCATGTGGTGGTGGTGTTGCTAAAATCAGCAGTTCTTAAGCCACGAGTTGCGAGCCAGACAGATTGTGGGCTTGTTGCTTTGGAGTCACATTATATATTTTAACATTTAATACCCAGCAAGACACACTCCTTACTGTACACGAGTAGCTTCTACTGTAATTCCAGTTTCACTCACTTTATTTGCTGTGGTTTGTTTACTGATACTCTGATATGTAAATTACAGTCATTACAGGCTGAAAACATTCTTATTTCACTTCTCCAAAAGGTCTTTATTTGAATCCAGCAAAGAGTAAATTGGCCAATTGTGGCAACATTAGAAGGAAACGCTCAGTCAACAAAAAGAAACAGCGAGGAGCATCCTGTCTTTAATGTTTATGCAAATTGTGTTAAAGGGTATTTTGAAACTGAAATCCTTGATCTTTTGGATAATAGGTGTCAAAGATTCAAGGTAATGATGATTTTTTTTTTTTAGTGCAGTGGTACAAGATGCAGATTAGAAACTGAGCAAATATTACAATTTTATGCAAATATTTCATTAGGTGCTGACTTTCAGCAAGTTAAATATAACTTTGGTTATATGAACACATCCAAAGGAAAGAAGGAAGGTCACAGTATATTATGTGCATCTTACAGAAGGGAATGCAGAATCCAATCTATACTGTCCTGTGTTCTCTCAACCTTTACGTGCACACGGGCAGCAAACTTGGTGTACACTTTACACTTTTTCATGCCAGACATCCTCCTTTATTTGTGTTGTAACTGGAAATGTCTCACACTTCAAGGCATTCCCCTGCACAAACACTAACTCATGAGTGACGTTCCTGTTTTAAAATAATCCACTGTGGCTGATCATGTGGCTGCTTGAGGTTTTCAGTGTATTTTGTTGTTTGTTGCATTGTTTTTGAGGCTTTTCTGTGTCTTGCAGCTGAAGTCGTTCCACAACGAGCTGCTCACAGAGCTGGAGAAGAAGGTCGAGCTGGACGCCCGATACCTGAATGTGAGATTCCCTTCTTTATGAGGCAAAAGAGACCAGCTGGCTTATTAAACTAACGTGTGTTTCACAAGTCACTGAACTGTGCAGCTCTAATGGGCCTTTCAGCCTCTTCTAGCTTATTGTTTTGGTTTTACTACACGGTTACTGTTTAGTTCAAACTCAACACTTTCAACTTTGATTCCAGCAGCACACAACAAGTATTTTTCAAAGCTGCAGACAGGTTTAGAAACCACCTGGAGAAACTGGGGGAGACCAAAGCAGCGCTAAAAGAAGACTCTCTCTCGTTTCCTACATGTTGATAGCTTTTCAGGAGTAACTAACTGATGGACACCAGCTAGCCTTTACTTGATTCAGTCAATTTCATTCATCTCTAAAATGTTATAGACATTCATAGACAATGATACCTTTTAGTTATTTCTACCTTATGCTTTCCTGAAGCTGGACATTTCATGGACAGTCGTTAGGTACTGCTTCTGTTTCATTTTGAGGAAAGAAAAAAAATCCTGGCTTAATTGCATGAATTTTATGAAAACCACTTGTGATAAGAATTACTGCTTGAGGATATTCTGATGGCATAATATTCAGATTCATTATGTAACAGGACACCTGCCCCACCACGAGCTTGAATAAAACATCCTGTTGGACCACTCATGGGAGTGAATTTATGTGGAATACAGCATGAACCACATTCTCATAAAATCACTGGCTTGGAGACAAAATGCACTCCTTAATTTTCCGCCAGCTTTCATCCAAACCACTGCAGCAAGTTGCATAAATCCCATCCTATTCTGTCCCGTGAATAGTGAGAAATTCTGCGAAACGGAGGAGTTTTGCACAAAAAGAACAAAATTAAGTTGAGGAATTTATTTGGGATGATCTGTGGTTTGGAATCAGCCCCCAAAGCATTATGTAATACTAAACAAAGGATTTATCAGCACTCTTGGAGGGCTTTTGGATGAATGTCACTCAAATATATTTCCATATGAATACTTTAATTTGATTTGCATGTTCCTTTAAGTTGCTTGGAACATATTACATAATGCATACTATTGACATGAACACACTGGAGTTGATGTTGTGATACATAGTGATATACAGCATCATCATTAAAAGTGTTTACCACAGAATGATTTTTTTTTTTTTTAAATTGAGGTGACAAAAATTTGTTTCGAGTGCACACGACGAACTGTGTTATTTTTAACAAAGGGGCACTTTGTGATCAAATTACATGTTGTTTGATTTTCCCAGAAAGGTTTCTGGCTTCATCTCTACACAAAGGAAAAAAATATATAAAATAAAAACAGGAAACAAAATATTGGGAGGGAGGAGGAGAAATAAGAAACCTCCTTCAGTTCTCCTGTCTCAGTAATACAGAAACTGACCACTTGTCAACAGAGTCTGAAATGAATGTCTGCCTCTGTCAGTGTGAAACATCATCTGTGGATGCTGACACATGCGAACGCCACTGCTGTGCCCCTGCTGACTTTGTGCTGCCCCCCCCAGGCTGCACTGAAGAAGTACCAGATGGAGCACAAGAGCAAAGGGGAGAGTTTGGAGAAGTGCCAGGCAGAGCTAAAGAAACTGCGCCGGAAGAGCCAGAGCAGCAAGCACCCATCCAAATATGGGGACAAGGAGATGCAGGTCAGTGTGTGTGCGTGTGTGTGTGTTGGTCAAAGTAAATGTGTGCAGCTTCTTCAGTGGATCAATAAAGAAAGAAGCAGATGTCTATGGATCACCAGTGTCCGTATGGCTATCTGCAGGACCCCTTTTAAAAAAAATGCATGGC
>VVHJ01003265.1:6153-24217 GCA_015107715.1 Tylochromis polylepis | reverse complement strand
AAAAAAAATGCATGGCAGCATGGCTACAACTGCCAGTGCCCAGAAAATCTGATCCGGCTGGCTTCAGGGCAGCATGTGGCGCAGACAACCTGCCAGTCAGCTTCTGGTGAAAATGTCTGTTTCACATAATTCACTCCATCTTTATTTCAGCAGTGTCAAAATTCGAAACGCCAACAGAGACTTTTAGTGAACTCGTGCTGACTCTTCAGTCTACCACATACTCGGCTCCTCCTGGCTCACAGATGCTTTCCCTCCTCCTGATGGGATTTGAGCCTCAGTGCGCCTAGTAATCCGTGACTGCTGCCGGTGCTGATGGGATAGGACGTGCTGAGCTGAATGGGATGTGGCCCCCGACCGGGCATTCATGCTTTGTGTACCCGGTCTGTGAGGGGAAATGGAGATGGCGAAGGTTATTGCTCAGACAAAAACTCACAAATTTTAATTGAGATTGGAGTTTTAGTGTAGGTCATAAAAAAGGTATCTCACTAGCAGATGCCAACAGACATACCAATCTTTTGTCTACTCCCCAAGAGAGTAGACAAAATAAAGCCATGTAGGTGTTAGACCTAACAGACTGATGATTTGGGTAACGAGCTCTATCCTGTACACGCTGTTTAAATGTTGGCTCTAAAATGTGTATAAAATATCTTAAGAACCCAAATAAAAAGTCTATGGGAAAAAAAGTGATGAAACTCTTAAATATGATCTCACTAATAAATCAAAGAATCTCTGTAGAGATGTTGTACCTAAAGGGAGGGTCTGACAAAGCAATAGAAGCAAGATAGATGCTAATGCATAAAAAATGCTTGTGTCATACTAGATTTAAATTCAGTTTTATTTATATAGCATCAATATAATGCAATCATAGCTATGCTGGCCAAAGCTAACATGGCTATGATCGCGAGTGCTGCACAGTTCATATAAAAAAACAAGCATTATGATAAAAGGAGCTTGGCTACATCTATTTTGTAACTGTTCAATGTACTCCCACAACTTTTGATAATTTATCTGTGTCATTAGTTGCTGCACTTATCAACGTTGCATAATATTTGTTGACAATATCTGGGCCAGGTGAATGGGTTGAGTGAGGCATATTTCTCTCGTGTCCCGGTAACTGCTTTGAGCGGAGGCGTGATTAGACGGTACAAGTCTCTGCGCTCTCATCTGTAGGTGTTGCGGTGACACATGGTGGGCGTGCCCTCTTATACAACCAGCACAGGAGATGCTGCTGTTAGCTGCTGTGATCTGAGAGGCTGATAGATAGTGAGGATGCAAAGGGAAGGAGGATGATAGCCTTTTATGTTCTTATGCTTCTTAGTTGACGTTTGCACACGTATGCAGCCTTATATAGGTTAGTCTTAATTGGCTTCAGTCCTGAAATCACTTTTGTTACAGCTGCAGCGTCATAAAGTCAGTGTTAGGCAGATTTAAAGCTGCGGTTTGGTATCTCCACAGCTGGCTGTCTGCTTACTCAAATGTCACACACACTTGTTTCTGTTTCAGTTGTTTCTGTTTGTATATTTGAGTGTCAGCAATATGCTGAATGTATGATTGATGGACCTCTGAAGCTTATATTTGTTGTCAGCACTTAAGATATCAAATGTGGCGCAAAAAATTAAACTCACAGTGGAAAGGGGAATATGGGGCTTCATCTGCTGACAGCTTGTCAAGTACAAAACAAGTACTTTCCTGCACTGGGTAAAAACATGGGATCACACGTCTCTTTAGAAGTAATTTCTCTGTCATATCGGCTATTGTTGTTTGAACAGAGCACTGGTCCAAAGTATGTATTGTCCCCAGCACTCTTTTAAAAGTTCCCCTCCCCTGAAATGTATTATGGTCATTGTTAGCTTACTTCATACTTTTAGGGAAGCAGTTCTGGTCTGACTTACACAACTTGTGATGCAGGAAAAAAATTTACGGAAAGAGAGGTCATCATATATCATAAACTCATATACAATGTGGTTTTAACTTATAGTTACACTGCAAAGAAAACAGGGTATCAGAGGTTAAAAGGTTAATTGTGCAGCACATATAAAGGCTGAAGAAGACGCCCCGTGCTGCTCTGTGGGAGCAGCAGGGGAGGTAATTATTGTGTAATTGTTAGTGTTGCTGCAGTGGATGGCTGCTGGAGCATGAAAGGGGTGGCCAAGCTGGTCGTTCCAAAAATCGATACGGGGGGGGGGGTTCAGCTGCAGCATGAGGAACACCAGCACAGGGACATTCAGGCCCAAAGTCTGTCATTCCCTCTGGGCCTTAATGTATTATTGGGTGTGAAAGCTCCGGTCTCAGCTGAGATGACTCTCGTTTCCATCCGCGCATGTTGTTTCATCTCAAGAAAAAAAACTGTGTGTTCAAAATCTAAAGCCTTGCTAATCTGAATTAAAGAGATCACCCTTTTCAACAGGGTTACAGTCAAATTCCTATGAAGTTTCAGGAAAACAGAAAGCAGATTTTTTTTTCTTTTGAAACGCATGCCTCTACTCAGCAGGACCTCAAACTTCTTCACATGTTCCTTAGTAACTAGTGATCCAGGCTCACGATATCTGAGTTAATGATGCTTGGACTGGTCTAGTCTGTGGTGCTGCTTTGTTCATGCAGTATTCATGGTGTTGATCTCTTGGCAAATTAACGTTCCCATGAGAACAGCCACGTTTTCACCTTTTGAGTATGCTAGCATGTAATGTGGACCTCCTGACTAGCCTTAGGACGGTCAGAGGGCAACAGCATGTTTAAACAGCCAGATTCTTGTTTTGCATCATAAGGGCTCTCATGGGAATCAGGGCTTGGCAGGAACAAGTGACACCAGGCAAAGGTGAAACACAGATCTGCCTTTTTCAAGATGCAGCACGGCATACAGCATGGATCTGGGTGTTTTCTGGCAGCAGAAAGCTTGAAAGTTTGCTCACTTCTTTGCATGAAATGAGGCCATCACTACAGCATCCTCCACTGTCTAACTTTTAATTAAATGATGGCACAGCTCACTGGTGCCTTCTAGAGCAGCAAGGAAGAGAAAACACAGATTAAAGTAACTGCCGCTTGTTCCTCCTGCTCAAGACTGATGTTAATATTAAAGCAGGCAGTTCTAAGGGGCAGTAAAACTCAGAGCTTCTCTTTAAGCACAGCATACAGTCTGATATGTTTGTTATTTGGACTTGGATTAGAGGGAAAGGTAAGTTGTGGCTTTAGGTTATGCTTATTAGAACACTTTTATTCGAACAGTTTTATTCATCCTCCAGTTTAACATTTTCATGTTTCAATAGAAAGAGTGCCAAAATATCAACATCAGCACTTCACATTATGATTAATGCTGCAAGAGTTACAAGGTCGGTAGATTTGCAGAATCCCAGGATGATAAGAAAAGTAGAAAACGAGAAATAAAATGTTTTTTTAAAAAGCTGAAAATAATTTTTCTTTTTTTCTGATTTTCCTTCCCTGTGATATTCATGAACTCTAAACTCGGGAAAACACTGAATATAAAACAACATAACAGAATACTCTTCAGTAATTTAGAAATATTTGTATTGTAACATTTTCAGGTTACATCCTCTTGAATATGAGTTATTTTTTTATTTTACATTATTGTAAGTTAAATATACTGTATACTTTTTATATGCTAGTTTTTACAAAACAAGACTGACATGACCTTTTACCACTTTTAGAGACTGTGCTAGTAAATGAGAGAGTATTTGATGAAGTTACATTATCATTAGCCTTAATCGAGTCGCACTGGCACTTGAACTGATGTCATTGGTGGTCTCACGTAAGCGCAGAGCCATTTCCCTTTACACGCTTGTTTGACTCGCTGCAGTCTCCTAAATCATTGATGTCCTCCTGAGAAAAATACACCAGCACACTGGCAGGCTTTTCCACACTTTTCTAAAGAAAGCCTCATCTTTCCGAGATCTCTTCTGTTTGGGGCCAACTCTGAATCTTCCCACACTGATTGATTGTAGACACTTCAGCTCGTCCATTTTATGTGCAGCTTACAGAAACTGTGAGATGTTGCAGCAAGTATGAACTAAGCTTAAGATACAGATCCTTCGTGTTGTCTCCTTGTGTTTCATAAAGGAACTGAACATATCTGCAGACATTTTGTTTAGTGAATATTTCTGCCTATTGAGCAACGATGTCACAGATGTTCACATTAATCAGCAGTAACACCAATCAACCACAAAATCATTATCTCATCATGAGAGGAACGTGAGGCTGATGAGGGGTAAGTGAGAATTGTGCATAGTTAAAACCGTTTTTCTTTGTTTCTGAGTGTTTTTTGTTTTTTATGGGTGTCTAGCTGAAGATAAGAGGAAGTCAGCTTGTAGCCAGCTTGGCTGTGATTAATGATCTCGCTCTGTCGCTTGTGTGCTCTTGTTCTTCACGTGTAAACACACTTAGCTGGCTCCATCGGACACATTTCTGCGTTACATAACCAGGCTCGCTTTCAGTTAATAAGTTGCTTTAATGGAAATGTTACGAATGGAAAGAGATGCAGCCGTTTTTACATTTATGTGCTGACGAGTTTTTTGTTTTGATCATTTCAGATGCAAAAAATAGAATCGCACTCTCTGCTCCCATTACAATACTGATTTCTGTAATGTTTGATCAGCTGTAAAACATTCCACCAAATATAGCATTAAATACAACTAGGTTATACACTGTAAACGTAGTCATAGTTTAATAACCCTAAACCCAGTTTGTTCAATATCACTGCTTTCTGATATCCAAGTTCAAGACTATCCTGCTAATATCCAAAGTTACAGCATAAACTGTATATAAAAGATGGCCGTAGCGACCATGATGTCACCCATTCTGTTTTCAGCTATAAATTTACACCAGCTGACTTAGAAGTGACCATATTTGGATAATTTCTAACTTAAAAAAATAAAAAAACATTGCTAACTTCATGGCTTGTGGCTAGGTCCATCTTTCATATACAGTCTATAGGATCAACTCCCTTTTGGGGATTTTTTTAGTAGTAGTAGTAGTTTGTTGTTGTTGTTGTTGTTGTTGTTGTTGTTGTTAGAACATATCTGATAATCAGGTTTTATTTTAAACACATATACTGTAGACCTTCTGCTCATAGAGATGCAATCTTACTATATGGGTCTGTTATGACTAGGATCAGTCCTGAGACTTCAAAATCCATTTCATCTTATTTTTATAGCTGGCAGGCTCCTCTGGAGGGAGTTAACACAATAGTCTGTTATTACTTTCGGCCTTTTGGCAGTTTGTGTTTACCTTCCTCTCAGTGAGACACAAGAAAGCTTTAGTTTTAAGAGCTGGATGTGGAGGTATTCTTTGAGCTCTCCATGTAATGAATGAATTTACTTACAGCCACACACTGCTTAACATCCCTCTGCGTAGCTTGGTGTAATTTTGACAAAAACACTGCAAACTTTTAGTTTTTCAGCAAGTATAATTACCGATAAGCTTTTTGAATGGCTGTTTCCACCACAGACAGACATGTTTCATACTCAGCAGAGTTTTTGCACCGGTGGTTTAGACCATCTTTAATGTGAAAACTCGGTGATTACTTGGACACCATCTCCCTCCATGCGCATGCCTTAAATGCTGATTGGGCTCACCGTCAGCAGAAACCAGAAGCAGCTTTTGGTCAGATTTATATTTGTGTAAAGGGGGAGCTTTTGGGTGAAGAGTGGCTGATTGGCAGTAACATGAAAAGCAAGTAGGAATTTAATTAGGGCCCCGTATCTGAGGGTGATCAGACTCAATGTACTGAAGCTGCGTGAATAATGGAGAAGGAGCTGTGGCGAATAAATGCACTTGAATGTACAGTATATCAGTTATCCAGGGATGCTTTTATAAACTGTGCATTGTTGAGCAAGTGCCAAAACATATTCCTTATACATTCGTTTCTCATGCATATGCAATGATACCTTGATGCAATGCATGCAATGATTTCGCATGACATGAGAGATTACATTCACATACCCCTTGTTTATTCAAGTTTTTTGGTCTTTTTCGAGGAGGTTAAAGTTTTATTTTGATTCTTCTACTGTATCTAGACTTGACTTGTCTACTTTTCATTGTTTACAAATGCACATTAATTAAAAAAAACGAATCAAAAGCTAAATCTTGAAGTAAGGCCTACTTAAAGGTAATTGGTTGATAGAAGAATAAACCAGAAAGCTGCTGTTGTCAAATATCTTTCCCCTTCTTTATACACTCTCTTTAGATAGCTCAACCAAGTTTAAGTACAGTATGGCTTTTTAAGCTAGGTTTTAATGTATGACCCTGTTATAAGGCAGTATGTCTGCAATAAATCCTAAATAGAATAAAGAAAACACTGCACCCACAAAACGGCTGCTTATGTAAAACCTAGCCACATATTTTTTTCCCCATGTTCAGGAATCAAGCCTTTTTGACAGACTGGATCTTTGTTTCAGCTCTAAGTGCAGAGCAGTTAACAATAATTAGTTTTCTCTCTATCAAATAATGAGGCCAAATGTTCTTTGCTCTCCCTGTTTTATAAAAAAATTAATAATCTTTGTGTTTGAGAGACACACAAACAAACAAATCATGGCAATTGTTTTAAAGGATGAAAAATTGGTCGCTGCAGGTTAGTAATAGGACAAGAAGAAGTGGGATTCACAGTATGGAAATATTTAAATTAGTTATCCCTCAAAACACACTTTCCAGAGACTACAGTTTAGTCTAAGCTTGCGGCCTTATATGTACTCTGATGTTATGCATGCTGTGAATAAAGGATCTTAGAGGAGGAAGGCTTTAGGCTCGAGATAGAAGGCTCGGTTTGGCAGCTCCTGCTATTTAAATGTCTCCTTTTATGGTTTTCAGTTTCCTTTTGAGTTCACATGGCATTCCAGGAAGATGACATAATCACGAGGAATTTAGTAGATAAACAAGTGACCTCCACGGTAAACCGCAGATTTATTTCCTGTAACTCTTTAAACAGTAAAATTCTCAGGAAATCAGGCAGAGAGATGATGGAGGGGAAAACCGCTCCATCAGTCACTTCTTGGTGATTGACTGCACCCTTTTGGCCGCCCTAACCTCGCGATGGTCGGCATGCGATACCTGCAAGCAGCTCCACCTCCACTGTTTATATGACTCATGAATGGCCTTCATCTTCCTCTGCTGCTGCCACTTTTTTGTCACCATTTAATATTCCAGTGTGGGTGATTGGTGCATGTTCAGCCTTTGTTCGCCCACATAAACAACTTTGTTTAGTTCTAAGAGATTGTTCTTTTCTGCTAAATAACCAGATTCAGCCACGTGAATTTCTTTATTTTGTAGCATTCTGATTCATACCACCTGCCTAAGAGGGGTGAACGGAGCACAGTATTACCCCATCACAGAACCCATATGGTGAAAAAGGCTTATAATTAATCTGTATACATTTCACTTTTGTAAAAAGAACGACTTAAACATGACCAGTCATGCTTTATGTCTTCATTTGAAGTATAGCTACTTATGGATAGTATCATACATAGTGTGAGGTTTTTAACAAAAGAGTTTTTGTAAATTTTTCCGCCACAGTGGATAATCTCCTTTCATTTCACTCTATCCCTACCATCCTCCTGTCACACCAACCCTCCTCATGTCTTCCTCCATTACATCCATGAGTCTTCTCTGAGGTCTTCCTCTTTTCCTCCTGCAAGGACTGTTCTGCTCCAAAGTAACAAATGCTCTTTTACCAATATTTTGTTATAATTTTAATCTGAAATTGTTGATAAATAAAATGAAACTTAGACATAGGAGAAAAGAACAAAAAGGTGGCTGAACTTTGATTAAAATGCAAAAGAAAACCGAGCTCATCTCTCCTCATGTGGCAGGATTTAAATCACCAACCAGAATTTAAATAGTTCAGATGTCCTAAATCTTTGTAATTTCAACTATCAAATATGTCACAGGAAGAGAATATATGCATATTTTTCATGACTGCGCTCGACCTTGTGTTCCGCACAAATGGCGCTCTGTGTTTCTAACTGGAATCACTTTGTAGTGAAGAGTGAAAGGATGACATTAATTGCTGGTTGTCTGCAGCTTTTGCCACATCTTACCTGTCAGTCCTGGTCATTAAAGTCCAACACCAGCACAGACAGCCAATCGCTGTGAATGTGTCTTCTTCCTGAAAACCAATGACCATCTGTTTGAAGACACTGTGGACAGTGAATCTGTATGGGTTCAGTAAGGAGTTGAGATGACATGGATCAAGTTTGGAAAGGATTTTGAACAGAAAGCTAAAATAATTGTACTATATTCTTATTTATTCCTACTTTTATTACAGTCATAATCTGGACAGATTTTTTAAGCACTCGCAGTAATAAAGTGAGTAAATGACCCCCAGTGAAGGATTATCGTAAAGCTAACGAGTGTATGTAGTTAGGTTTTGCACAATATTACTCTGTCATAAACACTGCATGGTTATGAGAGTGTTATTGGTTAAAAAGGAGGGAAAAGAAATATTTCTAGAGTAACTCGTTTCCATAGAGAATTACAAGCCTAACCAATTATATGCGTGATGAACAACTCTCTGCAAATCTCCTGACTTAACTCCTAAATGTAACATCAGTGGATAGAAAATCCACCACCTATGTAAGATTATTTCAGAATAATGTCCTCATGGCCAGTTTTCTCAATAAGGAAGACCGGATGTGAAAGCCTTCCTGTGTTAATGTTGATCTCTGTGCTTTAGATTGCGTGATAGTGTTATTTTGGTACCTGCATATTTATATCCACAGATGATCTTTTAATTAAATCTCTCAGCCGGCAGAGCACTATGGCTACGTTTTAATTGGATCGCTTACTATTTAAAGGATGAGCTAAAGCTTTACATGAACACAAGCTTACTGTGATGATATTGTTCAATTTTGCTTTTAAAATTTAGATTTTCTTTAATAAATTCAGCGAATGCTTATTTCTATTCAATCGTATACACAAAAAGTCATCTCAAGCTGCTTTTTTTAAAGACTCTACAGTGTTAGGAAACGGCTACTTCAGCTTTCTCCTTTGTCACGAGGTTGTTGCCACAGAGAGTAGCTCCATGTGAGTTTTACACCAGATGCTCTTCCTGACACAACTGCAAAAGGGATTTTTGTCACAGGACAAACAAAAATGCATATCATGTCAACGAAACACATTTACAGTGTGTGAAACCATTAAGAACAGACGATCAGAGTGAGTGTACCAGTTTAAAGAGCTGCGCTTCGTGATGGGATTTGGAAATGGATAGAGAGTCAACGTTATGAATGTAATCATCAACTATGATAAAAGGGGACCACGAAACAACCAGGAAAACGCAAACTATGGACAAAAGTAGTCAAGGATCAGGTAACGACATGAATTAATGGCACGTAAATGAGGCTCAGGTTGCTGTGGGAACTCCCATGGCTACCTGAGCTTATAGCAGCGTAACTAAGGGATGGTTTAGGGTGACCTGATCCAGCCCTAATTATAAGCTTTATCCAGAAGGAAAGGTTTGAGTCTAATCTAGAGAAGACGGTGTTTGTCTGCTGATCCCAAACTGGTTCCACAGGAGAGGGGTCTGATAGCTGAAGGCTCCGCCTCCCATTCTACTGTTAGAAACTCGAAGAACCCCAAATCAGCCCGCAGTCTGAGAGCGAAGTGCTCTGTCGGGATAATATGGCACTATGAGGGCTTTAAGGTATAACGAGGCCTGCTCATTCAAGGCCTTGCATGTGAGGAGAAGGATTTTAAATTAAATTCTGAATTTAACAGAAAGCCAATAAAGAGAAGCTAATATGGGAGAAATGTGCTCTCTGGTACTCTCACTTACTTTCACTCTTGCTGGCTACAAGAACACATGATTATGCTTCATTAAAGGACTAATTAGTACATCTGGTGTTGCTTAATGTGTGATGGTGGTTATAGCGCAGCATTAGGTAACTTAAGTGCTGCTTAAAAGTCACCTCTTTTTTCTTTTTGTTTTTTAAAGATCTAGTCTGCCATCCACAGCACTGCTGCTAGTTCAAACAGCCAGTCGCACATGACAGTGCGTAGGCTTCTAAGTTTCCCTGCAAACAACCGAGCTGCGGTCATTAACGCCTCATCTTGGAGCTCCTTGCTGTCTGGCACTCGGAGAATGCTGTTTCACATTATGTGACACCATGGGAATCTGAATGTTTTCAGTTACGTAAGCGAGCCTGCGCATAAAGTTTGGGTTCATTCTACTTTTGCCTTTGTGTGCCTCGAGGTGATTGTAGATGTGGATGAGTGGCTCCACTTGTTTGGTGGAGAGGAGCCATCCTGTACCCGTACGCAGTACAAGCGCTAAATACACTCAGTGGGCTGAGCTGGTGAAGGAGGTTGAATGAGTTTAAAAGCTCGATATAGCTCGGAAAGAGCGGATTTCAGCTAATCTGTGGGAAATTTAGAGCACCAGTCACTGTGATCACATAATAGATGTGTGATCAGACAGCCTGAGGGGCCTGACTTCTTTCTGTCTAATTCACGGTTTTCAGGTCTGATGTGCTGTGACATTTTCGATTTAATTTTCGAGGCGGCACATGAAAGCCCAATTTGTCTGCTTTTTATATGTCATGATTGTGATGTATGATGCCTGAGCCATCGAAATTCTGTCCATTATCTGAAGTCATTTAAAGCTTTGATTGTTAAATGGTTGATTCACCCACTTTACACTTTTTTTTTTTTTGAGCATCCAGATTAATCAAGACACCACATCCCTGAACGTCTGTAAAGATACATTTCTGGAAAGAGATTTTGCTCTTAAAAACTTACTCCAGAGTCTGTCAGCTTGACCCTTTCGGTTTAGTAATCATCAGAGGACATGTTGCCCATTTCCACTCCAGTTTATGGCGCCCTACTTTTTCCTTGAAACTTGGATTATCAGTCGAGTGTCTGGATTAAGATGTGCCGCCACGTTTTTTTGTTTCATGTGCTTTCTTTTTGCCCCTAGTATGTGGAGGCCATCAGTAATAAGCAGAGTGAGCTGGATAACTACATCGCTGAGGGCTACAAGAACGCTCTGTCTGAGGAGAGGAGGCGGTACTGCTTCCTGGTGGACCGTCAGTGCGCCGTGGCCAAAAACAGCAGCGTCTACCACAACAAGGTGAGAGGATATTTGATATTTCTGAATTGGTGTTACTCCTACGACATCATAATTTATGATGTTCCCGAACTTGAAAAAACAAGGACTTTTACAGGTTTTTATAAGTTTTAGTTTTTTTTTTTAGTTATCTTTGTTTTTGCAGTCACAAGGTTGTGACATCACAACAACATGATTGGTCAGCTGAACTGACTATCTGCTCATTGATTGTTGGTCATAGTAGGACCACATTCATAGCTGACTGGTAACTGAGGCATTTCCCAATAAGGGTAGAA
Organism: Tylochromis polylepis; assembly: GCA_015107715.1. Classification (NCBI taxonomy): domain Eukaryota; kingdom Metazoa; phylum Chordata; class Actinopteri; order Cichliformes; family Cichlidae; genus Tylochromis; species Tylochromis polylepis. The sequence continues at coordinate 12,874 of VVHJ01003265.1, read as the reverse complement.
GGGTAACATGCTGTGTTAGGACTTCCAGGTTAATGTGTAACCGGTTTGTATTATCATAGGGTCTTTAACTTCCAATATAAATCGCCTTGGGGCAATTGTTGTTGTGATTTGGCACTACAGTTTAGAAAGTAAAAAAATAAATAAATAAAATTGAGTTTTTGTCATTTTTCAGCTTCATATTTTTATTCCTGGAAACAACTTGAATAGTTTTGCATGATGCGCAGTTCAAAACAATCGTTACTTATCTCATACCGAGTCTTTATGCAGCCCCTCAGTTTATCTTCATCATCTTAAAAAACGTGTTTACCTTTAAGATGTTACACCTTTAGGACCACCCACCCCACCCGGACCTGTGTTTCTAGATGACCAAAAAGTAGGAAAAAAAGTCCGAAATTAAGCTTTGACCTTATTATTTAGCTGTCTTTTGGGAGGCTCGGCACTTTCATGAAGTATTTTTTGAGCATTGATGAGAGACAGAGGCAGCTGGTGCACATATCAGAGCCTCTGTGAAAGTATGAATTATGTTCCTTAGGAGTTGGTGGACACCAAAGATCGGGAATATTGGATTTCACTCCAAATGAATGATCATGTTTTCTGACTATCTGCCACTTTTACCGTACATACTGTACAAACTGTGACAGGAGAAGTGTGCCGCTTTATCGTCTTCCTTTACCAAAGGCAGCGACCTTCTGCATTTATTCATGTATTAATTCCATAAACAACCCTAAGGACACCTCAGATGCATCAGCCAATCGCGAGTCTCTCCTGTATCGCACTCCCTCACAAATGGTAAAATGTGACAATGTTGTTTGTTTCCTGTTATGTCTATTTTGGACAAATGTAAAATGTCAATTATTTAAAAAAAAAAAAGTGGTAAAGGGAAGTGCGAGAGGATGTAGAAGAGGAGGATGGGAGGAGTGTGGAGGTCGGTGGGAGGGAGAGTGACCTACTTCTGCAAGAACACTTGGTTCAGACTCACTGTGTGTGGGTGTGAAGTGTCTGAATGGGTGATTGATAGACAGAGGGAGGAAGCACAGAACACAAACTGCTGCTGTGATGATAAAACAGCCTTAAAAGAATAAATTAGTCTTAGAGGAGTTCACATTAATACTTTTTTTTTTTTTTTAATCAAGAAAAACTGCTAACTGTTCCCAGTTTCAGCTTTTTTCAGTGGATGGATTTGAGGCCCTGAATGACTTTGGACCTTGTTTAATTCAACCATCAGCTCAATCTCATATTGTGATGATAATAATCATTTGTAGTCACCCTATTTGTGCATAAATACATTTAGATTTATGTAAATGTATTTTTGGGAGGTTATGAAGCTCAGGACCAGGTAATTGCTTCGTGTCACTAGGTCGTTGTTGCTTTGGGTATTTGGTTGTAAGAGTATTTGAAATGATGATTTTAAATATAATCCCAAGTTATAGCTGCTTAGCTCCATTGAACCGTTGAAACCTTGCACGTCCGGTACTTCTTAGTTACCCTCAGGAGTACATGTACTGCGAGATGACTGTTGAAGCTCTCTGTTACTTTGGGAGATCTCATGTTTTATTAGTTACTGTAGGCGAGTGGTTCTCTCGTGCTGTTGTCAATCAGCCGAAAAGAAAGAATGAAAGAAAACAGAGCCTCCTTCTCCTTGTCAATTTTTGTCATCACTGCTAAAGCTCTGCCCACCTACGCTCTACCGTAACTATGTGAAAAGCTAACTCGTATTGTTGTGACTCATCTTTTTCGCCAACATCCACATGAACTGAGAAAGATTTTGATGAAAACACAAAGCTTTGCGTGGGTCGTATTTCATTCATCGCAATTTCACTGATCCAGGTACAAAAAGGAAGCGCTAACAGTGTTTCCTTCTGACCTGCTTTGTTCAGCGATTAATTTAAGTTCCCTGAAACAACAAAAGCTTCTCTAACTCCAACACATCCTGTTTTAATTGTGGATAATCTACATATGTTGTGTACTCACAGCCTTATAGCCACAAGACGCGTGAACTGACACGGCCGTCTCTGAGCCCGTCGACTTAACTCTGTAGAGAACAAGTTTGAATCCCCACTTACATGATGTCACTTTATCAGTACGAATCAGTTTTTGCTGTACTTTTTTCCTTTGTGTATGTCTGAGTTTGTTTGATCATCCCACCCACACCCGGACACCTGACACTGTGGCCCACATGCGCTCAGCGGGACCAGACAACCTTGGAACCACGCTGTGTTTATCCTCCACACCATGGTTAAAAGCTGTTTGCAGAGCAGATTCTCCTCGCCGTCTTTCTTTATTCATGAAAACTCAGAACTTCATCATTTATTCACTGATGACAAATGCAAATGAGAAGTATCTTTATGTAACTGAACTACTGTATAATGTATGGCTTCTCATCCCTCGTGGCCTGCGCTGACTGCATGTTCTTTCTCCTTTTTCCTTTTCCCTTTTTCTTGCATCACCTTTTGTCTGCTCGGATTATGTAAAATAAAAAGAAGAGAAAAAAAAAGAAAAAGTGTTGCTATATTGATGCCCACAGGGGAAAAAACACTTACAAAAGCGGCTTTATTTCAGAAGGTAAACAAACTAGAGAAATATATGTACACCCACAGCAAAAACGGGGCAAGCGCTGCTCCAAAAAAACAGATAAATTAACGGCTCACGCTGTGGAGCTCCAGCTTTACCTGCTTATTACTCCACAAAAAAAGTGATATTCACAGCACATCTGTGAGCCTTTTTTTTTTCCTCTCTTTTTGCTGGCCAGTTTTTTTTTTCTTACAAAAAAGTAATATTTTACTTCTTTCTGGACTATTAAATAACTGTTTAAGTGTAATAATATGGTGCATGTGGAGAATAAGTTGTAAAAAATGTGAAAATGAGTATTGACTTTGGTGGACTGCTGCACTCTGCTAGTACACTTTTAGGATTTCCTTTCAACTACAGATGATTTAAAATTTACACCTTATTGGAGACTTGTAGCATTTTGACTACCAAGTATTTCTCATCTCTTTCTTTCAGGGGAAGGAGCTTTTAACTCAGAAGATCCCACTGTGGCAGCAGGCTTGTGCCGAGCCCAACAAACTGCCAGACCGTGCCATGTTTCTGGCCCAGCAGATGAGTGGTGCAACGGGCACCATGCCTCCTGGTGCTCATCACCCTGGCCTGCCCATCTCTGAGCCTATTCCTGGTGCTAAACCCCTGCCAGTGCCTCCAGAGCTGGCAGCCCTCAGGGCCAGCGGTGGCATGGGACAGCAGGTGAGTTCTTCTTCTGGCCTGATTTAGTTTGCCAAACACTGATACACTCTTGTGCTTTTTTTCTTCACGCTCACTTACTTGATGGAAATAAACATCTGTTATTATTGTGTTCCACCAGCACGTTGTGGGTTTGTTGTGAGAGAGCGCACTCATGATTCAAGCTTAGAGTCTAAACTGTTATCACCTATGCAATGTACAATAGACTGTATGTAAAAGATGCGTGTATCCACAATGATGTCACTCGCTGCTTAGTGAATTTCCGTTGTGAAGTCTTGAGCTGTTTTCACTGTTTCTAGCCATTTGAAACTGGAGCACAGTTCAAAGCTCATCAGCTAATCGACTTGCTGATGACAAGCTGAAACCACCAGAGTCACCCCCTGCAGGCAGTAAGAAAAAAAATGCAGATTTATGGCACCCAGAAGTTATGTCTGTCTTTTTTTTAAATTTTTTTTTTTTATAGAGGTTTAGGTTAAAAAGGCTTTACTCTTGAGGTTTGAGAATGAGAAGCCCAGCCAAGCGGTCAACTGCATCATGGAATCCCTCAACACATGCTCACAAAATTTGGGTGACAGGAAATGAAATCATTAGGAAACCATGCTGATTAGCTTTGATAGACAGAAGAGGGCAGAGGTCCTTATATCCTCAGGCTCTTTTGCACCCTGCCACCTTCCTTCTCCTCCTGCAGCTAAAAAATAAACGCAAACTTTCAAGATGGAAAGACTTCATCATTTTAATTACGGTCGTGCAGATTAGTAGAGTTTAACAACGACAGACTAAATATACTTTGAAATTCTTTTTGCCGTCTCCCAGCTACTCCTTAAGCTTATCTTCAAATCAGCGTGAACTCAAATAGTGTTTTCACTAATCACAATTTCATGACCCAGATCTGCTCTCCTCCTTCATTATTACTAATGAGCTGCAAGATGTTGCGTAACAGCCTTTTGTGATGTAACGAGAAAAAACGTTTGCATTTTAATTGCCCGCATGCAGAGGCTGATGGGAGGTGTTGAAGGAGGGATGCCTGTGATGAATGGTACGGCCGGCATTCATGGAGGAGAAGACTACCAGCAGTGGATGGAGGGCAAAATCGCCCAGGGCAAAGCCTCGCCCCAGACTCAGCGGCACGGAGGCGAGGTGTACTCCAACACCCTACCTGTGCGCAAGGCCGCCCCGGCCAAGAGCAAGACCACACTGAGTAAGGGCACACGCTGTGGGCTAAATTTATTCTGTTATGGTGTTTAATCTAACATAAGTCCTGGCAATAATCACACTAACGCTTTTCTGCAGAGCAAGAATGTTGATGAACGGACTCGTTAGCTGAACGCTGCATAGACTTCACAATCCTAAATGTATTTTAAAATTAAGAAAGGCTCAAAAGAGTATATTTATATAAAAGTGGCAGAAGCTTTCTCCAGTCCTGCATAGCTGTTTTAGTTTTAGAGAACACTTGCAGTTTGGTTCAGTCTTATCAGCCTTATTTCAGCCCCAGCTAGCAGCTCTTTTCACAAAGAAAGCTCCACAGCCTCTATCTGCACAGCAATAAACAGCAAAGTGACGACGAGACTTAGCTTCAAGAAGAAAAGAACCTCTAGCAGTCAAATATATAGCAGTCAGATATATTTTTCTCAGGAGTAGGTGAAAACACAAAAGAGCAAAGTCTGAGAAAAAAACGACATAATCACCACAGTAATATTCAAGAGGATAGAAAAAAGCACTCTAAATAAATGGTTCTCTTTGTTTCCGACAGCTGGATATGTAAAGAGGCTATTGTTTGCTTGGCGTAAGAGTATTGCGAGCCAGTGTTATTTCAGGGCGGTGAGTTTGCCAGCTTGTTGTGGCGTTCTTCTGCTGTTTAGTGGCAAAATGGAAATATCTTGAAAAGCAAATTTAACTTGGCATTCAGTGTGCTTTTAATCACAGTGAATGTACTGAGAAAGTATATTTCCAGAGAAGAATTACTCCATCTCAGATATAGAAAAAGCTAATGAGATGACCCGGCTGCCACACATATGGTCGGTGCAGTTTTAATAAGAAAGAGGCCAAAGCAAGTGGGAATAGAAGGAGATGTGATAATAAAACCGAGTAAGACGGTACATTTCTGAGTAAAAATAGATACAGAGGAGAATATTTCACAAAAATATGAATAATATAAAAATGTAAAAAGTGAGCACTGCATTGAATAAAATCCCTGTAGACATTCTGTATGTTTTAAACATCGTTAAGGGCTTTGTGGCAAAAACTGAAGTTTATGGCAGTGTGATAGCAGCTCTCTTCCTCCTCCTCCTCATCTCCACAGCAGAGACCCGCACGCTGCCCCGGTCCAGCTCCATGGCAGCAGGTCTGGAGAGAAACGGAAGAACTCGTGTCCAGGCCGTCTTCTCCCATGCAGCCGGTGACAACAGCACGCTGCTCAGCTTCGCCGAGGGCGACGTGATTACCCTGCTGGTACCAGAGGCCCGCGATGGCTGGCACTATGGAGAGAATGAGAAGACAAGGATGTGAGTGTAAAAAGCACATTTTAAAAAGGATTTTTTTCATAAACTACTCAATAGTTTTCAATGAAATGCAGCAAAAAGTGACAAATACAGTTCTGTCAGGGTCACTTTAGTCAGTGCTGGATCGTTATTTCCAGCTGCAGTGATTTATATTCTGCCCACTTGGGGAGAGGAATGACCAGACTCCCTCACAGAATAGAGGAATCTGCGACAAACAGACATAGTGGTAAATAAGTCAGAAATGGCATGATTAGCATGAAGTGGAGGAGCTGGGGAGAAGATGGGTTGCAAAGTGGCTTGCAGAGGCAGCAGCAACTGCAGACTGCAGGTGAACAGGTCAGCCAATGCTGTGCATTTGATTTTTGTGTTGTTTATGTCTGATGTCCTCCTTCTCCAGGCGTGGCTGGTTTCCCTTTTCCTACACACGGGTGATCACTGATGGCGAAGGAGACTCTATGCGGCAACTTCGAGTACACAAGTGGGTGTTTGCACTTTGCAGACTTTATTGTTTTGAATGCGTCATCAACTTGAATGTTATTAAGTTAAATATTAATATTATTCATGGAAACTTAATGATTTTGTTGGTTAACCTGCCAGATCACCTTTACCAGTTGAATTGGGGTTTTTACATAAATATTAATGTTACATGTTACTCCTTACTTGGGCAACCAGATGCAGTTGGGTTGTATTTCAGCACTGATGTAATTGTGCACGCGTGCAGTACTTGTGATTCCATCAAATGCACTAAAGCATTTTTCAGAAGCATCCTAGAAATGGCTCTCTGTTCTGTTGCCAAAAATGCACGCCGAGTGTATTTTGGCCAAGGTCGTGTCAAGCTGCACAGAGCAGATAAAATGGGCAGGAACAGCATCAGGAAGCTGGTCAAGTTTCAAAATAAAAGACCATGGCTAAACTCTTCTGAAATGCTTTTGTTGTGATTTGATGCTGTGTGAAGGATGGCACAAAACCCAATCGAAAAAGCAGCA
>VVHJ01003263.1:21885-36995 GCA_015107715.1 Tylochromis polylepis | reverse complement strand
AGAGTTGCCACCAACGCCAAAACACAATATTTATTTTCACTTCAGCACAAAAAAAAAAATGCTTGCAAATAGCAACAGAGCCAAACACGAATAATATGTCACTGCAGAGTTGCAATGATAAACAGGAACTGGAGGAGAAACCCATCAAGTGGTCACTGCGTTTCACTCAATGACCAACAAACAGGTGCATGCCATTACAGACCAGCTCTCACACAGCAGCATTCCACAGCACAAGGAAGTGTGTAATCGATGTTGTGGAAAATAAAGTGAGAAAAAAGTAGTTCTAATTGCAAAATGTAAATATTGAGTTTTCCCACAAGTGGGGGCAGACCACCCAGGATGCAAAATAGTCACCCACCCCCTTTCTCTTTTTGCCTTGTCGACCGCCCGAGAGATGTCTTTTTGTGAGTGCAAAACATCACCGACCACAATCAACACTCACACAGAAACCATGATGTGTCTTTGCATGCAAATACTTCTGGCAGCTCTGGCTTGGCATTTGTATTGTGGGAAAATTAGGTGATGAAAACCTTGAGGAGAAGTCTGAGTGGATCAGAAATTTAGTGTATAACACCATGTCTGCCTTGTTCCTGCAAGGTGCCAGACTTTTTGATTCAGACTGTTCCTGTCTGCTGTGAATAAATTCTCACAAGAAAAGAGAGCAAGAGGGCAGCCGGCTGGGCAGGACAACACTGTAGCTGCAGTGTCTGACAGAGACTCCTCCATGTGTGTGTCTGTGTGTTACAGGCCAGTGTCAAATACTTGTCTGGACTGTGACAAATACCTCCCAGTAGCCTCACCACAACTACCTGCAAGATTAGAAATGAAACGTAACTGTTGGCACTGCTAATGCTGTTTGAAGATCAAAGGCAACTGTTTTTCTGACAACAGCAAACGTTCAGCGAAACTTAATTTAAGCCTTATTATGTTTCCACTATTTGTCTTGGCAGGTCTGCGCAAATATATGCAACTGAGCACACTGACACAAGAGAAAAGCAGTCAAATGATTGCAAAATAAGCCGCTGAATCAACAGACGGCATCTGCTTGAATCAAACAGAGAATAATAGATGGATCAAAGTGTGCAAAAAAAAAACCTTCACTTCTGCTCATTAAATTTCAGAGTATTCTACTTTAAACTTTTTTAACACGCATTTATTTAAGCACGCGTTTGGAGCTTTCCAAAGGCATGCAAGAAATCTATTAATTAGGCACCCCGCCATTCAACCAATTCACTCAAAATAGGAGGCATTTCGAGGTGAAAAGAAAACACAAAAAACTTACCTTGAGTGGTTTTACTTCCTGAAGCTGACTGTTGGACAAAGGCGACCAAGCAGAAACCTACAAATCCAAGGCTCGCGCGTATCAAAGCGTGCATATACATGTTAACTTTCACTGTAGTTTAACACAAGCACTTTCTAAGATCTACGATGCGCAAGAACACATACGAGGGTGTGTGTGCGTGTGCTATAAAGGTCTGTCGTTATTCCTGTGAACACCCCTGACAGGACACTATGCGATCCTTTTTTTTCCCCTTTTAACGCCTGCTCATTTGAGTTTCAAGTGATCGGGGTTGAGGACAGCCCGACAACGCGGAGCGGAGGAAGGCTTTTCTGTTATCATGTTTCGAGCCAGACCGATGTCAATTTAAGAAAGGGAGAGAGAGAGAGAGAGAGAGAGAGAGAGCGGGGGAGAGAGAGGGGAAAAAGGGAGAAATGGAGAGATGGAGTGCAGTGGTGGGGTCTGAAGGGGGAGGAGAGAAGAAGGAGCGTCCGTGCTGCGCTCCGGACTCCTCTTGCTGCTCCTTCTCTTTCCTGACTGGCTCTCAGTGCTTCGTTCTTTTTTGTTGTGCAAGAATTTACACACAGGTGTTGGCTGAGCTCAAGGTGGACAAGTGTTGCCGCGTGCACTGAGAGTGGGGCTCGTCAGGTCACCTGGCTGATGCCACCTGCGCAAAAGAGAAAAGAAAGAAAGTTGCTGTCACGGCAGCGTGGTAAAATCATTGCCCTAAAGGGGGACAAGAGGGCGGATGGATTTATAAAAGACTCAGATGGAAAAAGTAATGGCCCGGAGATTGCATTTTTGTTCTTATCCAGCAGACTGTACAGCCCATCTAGTCCCTCAAACAAACCAATAAGCGCCTATTTACGGATCATGTGTGCCGCATCGACGTGATCTCGTCTGCTGTGATGATACAATATTATAGTTGTCGTTTAAACGTTTTACCGAGAGCACTTGTTGGCATTTAGAAAAATTCCAATCGAGACTAAAACACTGAATTTTCTACGGCACTCTTAACAAAGTTATTTGATATTCTTTATCCCATCTCCGTACTGAATTGAGTTCAGAGTTCAAATTACAGACAAAATTGCAAAACTTCTTTGAAAATTGGAAAATGAACATGTTTTTTTTTTTCAAATTTCAATTGACTTTCTTGCGTAACATCCTTATTCCAAGGTCAATTGAGGGCCTTAAGCAATTTCATGCCCTTTTTAAAGCTGGAGCTGGACCTGCATGAAGAACTTCCACGTGAACCTGTGAATCTCATAAACGACGACTTTAAAAGAACCGCGTAGATGATTATGTTGAACGATTAAGCTACACCAGCTGTTAAAAATACAGTTTGAGATGAAACAATTCCTCAGGTATGATGATACTTGCAATTGCCATTTGTTTACAGGAAGATTGGTGAAAGCTTTATGAAAATCATCTGGTATATGGAGAAAAAAAAAACAGGATAGAAATGATATCTTGAGTCATCTGGTTCCAAAACCTTAACCAACACCAGATTACCAGTTTGTCTTTTGCCACAGGAGAGTAGCTCAACTGCCACATCTCTCTCAGAGATTTTTCCCACTCCTGGCTTTGAATAAGTAAGCCCTGTCTGGTGACAGAAATCAGTAATATGGAGATTCACTGAGGTATTTGTGAAGCATGTGTTTGGGGGGGGCAGTATTTCCTTGAACCAAATAAAGATGAGACAGCTTCAGCATGTTAAAACTTTTGAAGTTAAATTCTAGGGTTGAAGATGAACAGCCATCAGCCATTTCTGCAGATCATGAGTCACTCTGTGCACCCCATTACTCCCAAGACCTGAAGAGAAATGAGGCTTGAGGAGTTACATGAATCAGAACAGGCCTTTCTCATATCATCGCTATCACAACCCACTGAGCTACTGTGCCACATTTCACCAGCAATGACATATGAAACATTTGTTTCCAGGAAGTGTGCAGCAAAGGAAACACATCTGTATCCCCACACCTGCTACCTCCTTCTGCATTATCACCTAAATTAACCAGCTGTGTCGATGCATTTATATTTGCATTTCGCTGTGCGAGCAGATCCAACACTGTAATCATCACGCCTGCTCCCATGTGTAATTTTTTTTTCTCAATCAAATATAATTAGGGCATCACAATGAGGCTGATTGCAGATAACAACTCTGCTTTCTTCAGATGATGCAGACACACACATTATGATGGGTTTGAGGGCAGGAAAGGAGGAGAGAAGATTATTACTCATTATACTGTATATTATCTCTGTCTATCTCTATTTTAAAAATTACCAGTGAAATATTAATTATTTTGGATTCAGAGACAAGAAACTTCATAAACAATGTCTTTTAGTGTGGATTCCCATGCTACCCCACATTTCATCAGAGACTAGGGGCCTCAATAAATAAGAAATTCAGTGCAACAGAATAACCTTCCGAGGATCCTTCTTTGCATCCACAGAAGAAGAAAAAACATGTAAATCCACAGCTCAAAGTCAAGCAGTTCAGTGTAATTAAAATAACATCCGTCAGGGATATGGAAATATCCCATGTCCCCGTGTCCAAATCTCTGGGTAATTGTGAGCACTTGTATAACCAAATGAGCTCAGAGTCACACAGGGAGTTTGAGAAAGTCAGCACATGGTTGCCACAGAGCCCATGCACAAGTCACACTGGTGGATCAGTACACTTTTCATGGCAACACTTCATTAAAGACAGAGGTTTGTGCACAGGCATTATGCTCAGCACCAGACCAAGCTATTTTTACAACAACAGACACACAAGGGAAACCCAGGCAATGTTTAATTTATGATTCTTGTCATATAAAGGACTTTGGCTACACACTGGGTAAAGAAAAGTGGGAGAGTGGAGAAGGTGAAGAAGAAGAAGGTGTCGAGAGATCAGTAAGGATCTTTCACAGATGATGAGACCAACTGAGCTGTATTTCACCAAGACTGAGACAGTCTTTATGCAACATGTTCAAGAGATTTTCAGCAGAGTGGCTGACCACAACTTGCTCCAACTTGTTCTGCAATGAATGAGCAGCACCATTTTCCCTCTGGATTTTTTTTTTTTTTTTTTAATCTGAGGGCAATATCTTTTTGTAATGTCCTTTGAAAGATCCGAGGCAAGTTGCTGTTTGGCACTATATGAAAAATGTATGATTGTTGGAGATACACCACATCAGCACAATTTAACAACCGCCACAGCTGTTCAAGCTGTTCTCACCTTGCAACTCCAAACTTTCCACTTCTCAGAAATTAGAGGGCAAAAAAATATGCAGCAACCAGTTGTTTTTAGACAGTGTTGGTAAAGCCTACATTTTGGCTCCAAAATATCAAAGTCAGACAATACTCCAACAGCTGTTTCTGTGAGATAAATGCGACATGGATGCATGTTGGGAGGCAACTGCGGGCCACCCCTTTACTGTACTGCATGCTAATGAACTGTGGAGTTAGAGGCCCTGCAGAGAGCCTAATGTGTTCTTCCAGATGGTCATACACAGGGGCACATCACCTCAGCTCCTCATTTACTTTCTTCCAGTTCAACATTTGTGCTCCCAATTGTCTAAAAGAATTACGTGTGAATATGTCACAGCTTGGAGCGCACAACTTTTTCCGCTTTCTTAATTTTTTTTTTTTACCCCCTTCTTATGCTAGGTTACCAACACTACCACAGGCCCAGCAGGATGCCTTGGTACTCACCATGCCAGCACCACAGGGGAGCCGAGTGGCTTGCTGAGTTCCACACTTTAGTACAGGCATCCCAGCAAATGCTGTGGGCTTGCCCCAGGAATGCCTCCTGACCACAGCCTCAGTCAGTGGCAAAAACAGGGAGCAAGAGAGGGAGAGTGAAGAAGGAAATACACTTATTGAGTCAGAACAAACACAGATGTCACATAGTCACCCTGACCAGCTGAAAGACTTATTCGTACCTATCGAATATCACTTCTCCTCAAACAACCTCAGTGGAAGAAGAGACGACGCTATGTTGCATTTGTAACAACACACAACAGGCAGAAAATGAGTTTCTAATGAGCGTTATCATCACCTTGCTGTCAGGCCCCAAGTCATAAAGGCTTGGTTACCTTTCAAGTGAGAGTCCTAGTGATATTACCCGAGTCTTATTGTTGTTGCAGCAGGGAGGTAAACAAGATACAAACAGCTTGTTAGCTGCATGAGAATAGTGCGGGTACTAGGGGAGATACAAGCGGGTGCTCGTTTTGTATCTCCTGCGTCTGAGTGTCTGTGAATACCTATAATCAAGTGGACTCATCATGATCAAATGAGACAGAGTGGAAGATTTGGTCCTGTTAGGGTCCTAAATTTAATCCTTTCTATGCCTGCATCTTTCAAAGTATCAGCCATCATTATACAACTGAACTGTATCACTGTGCTTAGTGGCTATCTGAAAGCACACACACCCAAACAGAGGAGCCATAATAACCATGAATTTTAAGTAAACTCTTTTGATGACACAGAACTGGGCTGGGCATGCTTAAACCCAAGCACACTCAGCAGTGGCTCTATGCCACTTTGTCTTCACTAATCCTCAATAATCTGCTCATATACTGAGAAAGGGATGAGGATTTTGGCCACAACTTTCAGACACTATGCAAGAAGGTAAGTACAGAACAGGTCCAGGGTGGTGGGGAAGTCCCATGAGCTCACTGTCTAGCCAGATAGTGCAACAGCTACGCCTACCTGCTCCAACCACTGACATCAGGGAGTGTCTACAAGGAGCTTTGTGGAGATTTAGCTCATCTATGCATCATAAAATATAAAATATTACTAAACCTTTGAGATTTTAGTCCATGTATAACTAGTAAAATATCAAACTTCAATTCCTCTTTAAACTGTTTAAGGCTCCTTAAATTCAGAACACATGTGGACCAGGCTCAAGGGTCAGTGTGAAATGTTGATGAGTAAAAACTTCCAGCGAATCACCCCCATTCATTTCTCCCACTGTTTGCTAATACTCTGACATGAATCATTTTGAATGAATCATTTTGTCTAGAAGAAAAGATAACGGGATATTGTTGCGAAGATAAAACCCGTGGCTATAGCTGCCCCAGAAAGTGTTTTTGTTCCCCTTAAAGAAAAAAGGTTTATAAAGAAAGTCCATCCTTTTTCTTATCTAACCACATCCATATTTATGGCCAAATAATCAGTTAAAGCAATCAAATGAGGCACAGAGGGAACAGGCAGATCTACACAAGAAGACTTCAGGCGCCCAAGCAATCTAAACCGAGAGGCAATGGTAGAGACAGCGCTAACCACCGCACCGCCATGTTACCCCGAAGAAAGATGAAACATCTCAGATGCAACAGGTTCAATTTTCCACAGAGAAGGATGTTTAGTGAGATTGAATAGCTCAGTTAATTAGATAACCAAATCCTCCTCTCTCTCACACACACACACACACACACACTTACTTACTTTTACTGACTAAGATTGAAACTTAAAAATAAGGAAAGATTACTTTTTGGTTCACATTTTTGGTAGTAAAACCCCCTTTGATGCAGACTTACTTTGTTCTGGTCTAGGCCTACAGCAAATGCATTTTAATCGTCACTGATGTGCCATAACGTCAGTTTATCTGGCGGGATAGTCTAATCTCATCTGTAAATGCAGTTAGAGGTCTTTGCAAGGATACATCGAGAAAATATAAAAAGCAAATAAACAGAAGACACCTAGTATTACAAAAGTGAATCACTGGTATACAGAGAAACTGATCTGTTTTCACTTTACTCCATATTTTTTAAATTGAAATATTTAATTAAGCACTTTTACTGTGAGCAGCTTAGTTGTACACAATTTGTGTTTTTGAAAACATGCAGAACTAAAAGGAAAAAAAAATCAATCAAATCTGTGCACAAATTCAAATGTGCAACAGCAACATATGGCCCTCTGCCACTATGGATACAGTGTAAGCGGTTGCGGTTCTACCCACATATGAATCTAGACTGCACTCTAGTGGCTGCAGGTTTCAAAGTGAGAAAATCATACAAACATGAGGTTTTGACTCGTCAGAGCAGAAGGAATAAATATGATTAATGAAGAGTCAGTTTTATTAAATGCCCTAGTGTGCGTATACACATGTACACACACTAGTAGGTCCTCTCTTTAGTGGATCCAGCCTTCATCACCAAACTTGTGCTCTTCCTGCTATGACAGCTAAAATGCCCTCCAAGATTTCAGAAAACAAAGATTGTATCAGTGTTACAGTGAATTAAACACATTCTAAAAATTAATATTGATAGTTATTGACAATAAAATAATGGATACTGTAAAATTTCAATCATATTTGTACGTTACCATTCTCTTTTTATTTTTTACATCCAAGTGTTGGAACTACGCTTAGCATAATTTGATATAAACTGAAAGCATACATTTACAGTGTTGTGGATAGAATACCAAAACTTAGATTTGTTTACCTTTCTTAAATTGCTCTATTAGAAGTAGGAATGATCAGCTGTTAGCAACCCCTGACTGCAGTGTACCCATGAATGTTCAGAAAAATATCACAGAATCGTTTTTACACTGAAGAAAACATAAAAATGCACAATACTCAAACAAGCTCTGGATTGTAAGGCTTACATTAGGTTTTAACTGAGCTGTTAGGTGGTTGTTCTTTTAAGAGCACACATGGACATCGTGATAGGTAACTGAAATCCTTGGAAAGTGCAGTTATTTCTGTACATTCTTAAGTTTGGTACTTCAGCATAGAGCTGTGTGTCACATACACGGCTGCTCCAGCATCGTAAAGTGCTGATAAGCAAGCCAAAGGTATCGCTGACCCCTTCGACTCTCCTGTGCCCCACAGTTTGAACATTACTGCTGGAGAACGATGGACAGGTGTTCGCTCTGTAGACTCTTGTTCACCTCTGTCACATTTCATACCAATCATTAAAAGTTTTCATTTTCTCTGTAGGCAGAATTTTATGGTATGTTTCTCATAGTGGCTGTTTTGGGATCCTATGAGAAAAAACTGCAAAAGCTGACAGTTGCTGTCATTGAGTCCTTGTCAGTCAGGTCTGCTGCACTCAGGTGAAAAGGAAAAATAGCTCACATACCAACATGCCACAGTGCAGCACAAAGATGCCTGTGTCAGTCTGATGGCAACCACTGAAGCTGCTTTCTCTTCTCTTGGGTTTACAGGGAATGAGGATGTTCACTCTGAGCTAAACAAAAATAAACCACTGATGCTTTACATACTAGCTTTTTAGTATCAGGAACAAAACAGTGAGTACTATTCAAAAGATCTCAATTCTGAATTAAACAAATGTGCTTCATCTCTCGATCTAAAATATTAAAAACAATATTCAAATTTCCGCTTGGCTCATATTAAAAATTTCCACTGAGAGATTGAGATCAGAGGTTTACTTTCTTATAAAAAATATTTTTAGACTTTAAACAAAAACACATGGAAATATTCTCAGTCTAGAAAGTGCAAATTAGAAGCTGTTTAAAAAAAAAAATCATGCTGCAAAGCTGTCCTAGGCGTAATCAGGATCAGAACAAAACGATTAGTGAGTTAAGGGCTGGTATCAAGGGCAGGGCTCAAAGAATTACAACAATGACAGAGTGGCATTGATCCAGCCATACAGAGAAAGCACACCTTCACCTTCCTAATGTCTAATTGGACAATTAAAGATGAATCATTGTTATCCGCCTGGACGCACCAACAAAATTTTAATTTTGCTTATTTTTTTCCACCAGTACTGTCTGGAAAGTTGTTTTTTTTCCCAAAAATAGCCAAATGTGTTGATCAAGTCCCTGCTTTGTTCTTTATTAACTCTGTAGTTCAGCACCCTCGTGTAAACAGCTGCACGGATAAAACACTTTTTCAAATGGAGCTTGTGTTCACAGAAGTAGGTGACCTCACCGGCAAATTACAGGAAAGAGCAAATCTATTTGTCTTAAAGCCTGCAGCAGCGATAAAATGTTTTTCAGACAAACCGTCGGCTCGTAAATGAGCCATCATGAGCAGTAAAGATGTTCCATGAAGGCCGAACCATGAGATGAAAAACAGGTTGTGCTAGTTCACTTGACATCACATCAGATAAAGTTGCTGAGGCTGAGCCACAAAACTGGTGCCTCAAGTTGTGATTTGATATGACACACGCGTCTGCGTTTTAAAAATGACCAAAAGGAGTCAAAACAATGACATTCAGAAAGCAGTCAGTTTATGGTTTAAATAAAAGATTCAATAATGCCTGCAACTTGTCGACCCATTAACTCCAGACATGTAGCTGACATGTAACAAGCTTACGCGTCATTATTCAGCCATGCAAACCACATTTCAGATCCTTATTACCCAGTGGTCACCGACTATGTGCTTTGAGTTACCGTAAGGTATGTTCCCAGACATCCCTTCCCCATCTCCATTGATTTTTAAAAAAAAGAAAAAGAAAAACCAACAACAACATCTTCTAGTTATGATACAAACTCTACAGAGCAAAGAGGTTCAGTGCAGTTCACAGTAAATGCACAAAACTGGGAGTACTAGCCAGCGCTTGGTAAAAAGGAAACAAAACCAGACAAAAAGTCTAACAGAATGTAGGAAGTGAAAACTGAATTACATAACACAATAGCAACACATGGAAATACCTAAAAGGAGAAGTACAAAGAGACCCTTTGAAAGCACACAGTGAGGGCCATTAAAAAGGCTTCTACCTATACTTCACAAAATAAACTGAAATGACTAAATAACTCACTATTGTCTCATAAAAGTAACATCATTTACTTTACAAAAGAACATATATCACAATGACAGTGAATGAATATTAAAAATGTCCTTGATTGCTAGTTCTGTGGGAAATATAACATTGGAAATATGGCTGTACAATATACGTAAAAAGTACATTCAGTAATGTCCATGACAATCATTTCATTCCAAGTTTTGTTAATGCAGTACAATGAAAATGCATAAATATGTGGTTAAGCTGCTTCCCGAAAGCTTTCTTTTTTTTTTCTTACTGTCCATATTAATCATGTAGAAAAATCTGATATGTTTCTTAACATGCATCATCTTAAAATAGTCTGGCAGATAAATGAGGTGCACATTCAATCTCTTAGCAGTCCGAGCTTCTTCAGGGCTCCACGGCGGTCCTCTTTGTTTTCTGAACGAGGGCAGATCAGCACGCTGATACCTTGTGATCGAGGCAGTTTCTGAGTTTCTCTGGAGTGATGCAAGGCAGCGTGGGCAGGCAAGGTCTGTGAGGCTGGGTCTTTAGTAATAGAAGGACCTGCCTCCAAACCCTCTCCTTGAGAACTTGAAAACTCTTTCCTACTCCCAAGAGAGGCGGGGCGCGGTCGACTGTTACGCAGCTGGTTGAGGTTCTGATTGATGCTGATGCCCTGACTGGCCTCACTGAAGACTTGACCTGCTGTACATCTGCTTACACCCGCGTCAGAGCGCCCGAGGCTGGCTGATTTGACCTTTGGTGGTGTCAGCTGCTTGACCAGGCCGGGATAGCTAAAAGAAGTGGCCTCTTTGACAACAGACAGTTCATTTTCTGAAGGAGAAAGCTCGATGGGGTCACTGAAATCAGCAGGTGCTGGGAGAATATCAGGATCCAGAACTGTAAGAGCAGTAGAAGTGGTTGATGGTAATATAGCACCAGGGTTCAAAGGCTGGACAGTAAGAGAGGCAGGGGGAAGGTTATAAGACTGTGATGATGGTGGTTCATTTGGAGCTGCAGGGCTGATTGGAGGAGAAGAAGAAGAAGAAGAAGCTGCCCAAGACATTCTGGTTTTGAAAGGAAGTTTAGGGCTCTGGGTTGGGATGGATTCTTCCTCACTGCTTTTAAGCAGACCAAGCTTTCTGAGAGCCTCCATGCGAACTTTGTGAGGATCCAAGAATGGCCGCTCACTGCTGCTGAGCACTGGATGCCCTGAGTTTCTATCAGAGTTAGTCATCTTGTGAGATTTCAGAATAATGTTGGGGGGAAGCTTTTTAGGCTTTGGGGCCACAGCAGGTGGACTTTTGGGCTCTGCGTTTTCAGGAGATGCTGGGGCAACAATTTGTGAACTTGTGAGCAGACTGAGAGACTCATCAGGCAGAGGTTTGCTTTGAGGCTCCTTGGTCACGGGGCTTATTAAATTATTCTTGACAGAGGCCCTCTGACGAATCTGCTCCAAATCAAAGGTTGTTCCTGGCTTTTTCCTGGAAATTCCCACAGATGGAGTCAAGTCTTTTACTTTAACAGGCTGTGAAGGAGAGTCTGGTTCATCCCTGAAGTTCAAGGGAGGAGGAATTACGCTCAGATCAATCTCAGAGGTGTCAGTGGATGGTCCTGGACAAAGAATAGTACTTTTGACACTCTCAGGATGAGCATCTTCATTTGTGGCTGAGCTTGACACCTTGGTCTGCATAGCTGATGAGTGGATTCTGGAATCAGTAGAAGATTCAGGGATTAGAGGACCGTCTTGTGGTTCAGAGATTTGATTTAGCTGAGTTTTTCTTTCTGTGGCTAATGCTGTGGATGCAGGTGGTGCTGTGGGCACTTCATCACTTAGAAATGATTTCTGGTCGCTCTTGCAGCCATTAGGCATCAAAGTGGAAATGTCTAATAAAGAAAAGCACAATTACAACAGTTAGTGTTGCAGCACAAACTGCATCTGCAAGGCAAATAAAGGTACACAAGAAAACATACACAACAGCACATTTGATCCTGTGAGCATACCATTTGCTCTCATCTGATCCGTTTTTTCTGTCAGACTCTCATAATGTGATTCATCATTCGATACGCCGCTGTCCTCCTGCAACTCCAGTGCTTCAATTGTTTCTTCCAGATACGTGAGACATGCCCTCTCCTCTGCAGATAAGTGGTCCATGCTGTCTTCACTCTGCACAAAAAATGAAATTATATATTTTTCCCCATCATGTGTATTTTTCATGACTTTGTCAATTTGATTCTCATGATATCACATGACTGTTTTGCATTTCTGCTTCGATTAACGCTTTTTAAAAAAAATACCCAATTCTGTCCGTACAGTTTTAATAAATATACCATCTTATTCAGTTAATGTTTGTCATAAACCCTAATTTAAAGTACCACACAGTACTGGTGTGGGGGTGGGAGGGAGGAGTCTGTCAGTCATGTTAGAAGAAGAAAGATTCCACTACTGCATTCATTAGCTGGATGGGGAACTTCCCAGACTGGACGTTATCAGAAATGAGAGATGTCACGAGATCTACCTGAAACAGCTGCGTTGTACCCTGATCATGCCACAAATAAAAAGCTACATTGCAAGCCCCAGTCTGAGCAGCAGTGACCCTTCTGATAGCGAGAAAAACTCGCATCAAAATCCCGAAACAAAGACAGGAAGGCAGAAACTCCTCCAGTCACATACCAGCTTGCCCGGATAGCACGAGGCAAATCAGGTGTGATAACTACCCATATTATGTGTTTAGCTTCAGTTAGTTCGACTTGTTTCTAGTGACAGCTTGATTTGCATTGGCAGCAAAAAGTCAGACTTGTTCCTGGTGGGTGCTGGACTCCATCAGGGCTGTCCTTTGTCAAAGATTTCTAAGGACAGCCAAAGGGCGGAGGGTGTCAAATTCTGTGGTCTCAAGTTCTCGTTTCCGCTTTTTGCAGATGATGTGGTTCTCTTGGCTACATCAGCCAGAGGCCTCCAGTTCGTACTGGAGTGGTTTGCAGCTGAGTGTGAAGCATGAGGAGTGAGAATTGGGACCTGTGAGTCTGAGGCCGTGGTTCTCAGCCAGAAAAGGGTGAAACCCTGTGTAGTGACTGACTAGTCTCCTCCAAAGGGTGTCTATGCTCACCCGTAGAGATAGAGTTGGGAGTTGGGTTATCTGGGAGGGGCACTGAGTACAACTACTACTCTTCATCAAAAGAAGCCAGTTGAGGTGGTTTGGCCATCTGACCAAGATACATCCTAGACGAGTTGTTTCGAGCATCTTCTACAGGGAGGAGGCCTTAGGGCAGACCCAGAACAAACTGGACAGATTACATTTCAGGGATACCAACTGATTATTGTGTGTTTATTTCAGTTATTTTATATTGGGGTCAAAATGAACCTGATTGGTTTCATCATATAAAATCAGCACAAATAACGTTTAAACTCAGTGGCACCAGAATCAAAGGATGATAAATAAGCTTTTAAGAAATAATGTAGATTGCACTTTGGATAAATCTGTAGGCTCTGTTAAAGGAAAGTATAGAATTCAGGTACGAGATATATAAATTAATTGTAACTTTGGCATTTTTTAATTCTTTATCACATATCTAATAATACTCCAAGAAGAAATAACGTTTGCTATTATGATTGAGTAAATAATTCTTGGGACCAGGGACCCCAGTTGGTACTCTGTATGTTAAATATGTAGTAGGATGAAGGTCAAACAGATCCAAAGGAACAACTCCCGTCTATCTCCTAGTTTTCTCTTATTCTATATTAGCCTGTTGGAAAAAAAATATTTCAGGTGGCTGCTGGTGTCTGAGGGCTTCAGATTGTTTATACCTCATTTATGAAAACATGTGCTGAAACCCTTTGAAGGCTTCTCACTGACTAAACATGAGAACCTTTCACTAATTACAAATTCAGTGCCTCTCATCTCTCAGACTTTACAAATCTCAATTATTTCTTTATTCTCTTCCAGTTGAGGACAGAAGCGTTTATGTTTGTTGTGTACAAAAGAGTCAGTGATACAGATGACTGAGATAAAGCACTACAGCAGCACTCACATAGCCAGAGTTCATGCTGATTACACTGTCCGAGCTTCCTGCGCTGTCCATACTGCTGAAGGATTCCACGGGAACACCACCTGGCCACGTGTCACTCTTTGGCATCGCACAGGAAGGAAGATGAGGGCATGACCTGCGCTTCACAGTCCTGTTTTGTTTGTGTAAATCTCACCGAAAGCCTGTCTCGGGAAAAGTCTGAAATGTCAAGGACAAAAGCATGAAACTACAATCACATTAAATTTGTGAGTCACTACTGTCTCCCCAGTGGAAAATGTTCATTTCTTTGACAACTGATTGATGAAGCCTTAGTTTGAGGCTAAATATAGCTAGAGAATTAGTTGATAAACAAAACAGCATCTTTACGATTATTGTGATAAATTAAGGTCATAAATTACAGCTGATGGTTTAATGATCCTCATAATGTAATGGCTGTCTTATTTTTGTAACACGAGGCAAATGTGCTGTCATGGTCACTATGATACATTAAGGAAATCTAGTTATGCTAATTGAGTCATTAAATAAAATAATGGTTGAGCTAAAACTTTCTGCCTTTTTTTTTAAAAACGTGGATCAAGCACGCATTAAAGGTGAGTAGCTGTGAAATGGAAAATATTTTCAGTTATAAATATCTGTCATGCATAGCAATGTCTTTCACAGGAAACAGATTAAATGTTTCATTTATTAATAATTAAACTCACCTGTATGCCAACAGAAAAGACCATTGTCGCATTTTTTTTTTTTAAGTTGAGTCAGTTTTCTAGCAAAAATGCCAAATATCTCAGAATTTTGGCTTCTTAAGAATTTTTTTTTTTCTTGCTTTCCTTCTTTTTTTGCCACTTATAACAGTGTATTTATAATTCATTACTAGTTTGGTCTCTAAGATATTCCTACAAATCAGGAAAAGGATCTCGTCATTGCAAGTAGACAGTGCTGTAAGCATCCCTTAATAATCAGTATTTCAGCCATTATGATATAACAGTCAAACGCTATTACTTGCAAATACACACAGCATACCTCACATCATGGCAAATTTGTGCAAAGAACGCAGATATGTTGTGTTACTACATGCTTGTGCTTCCATCCCCTATCTTATGCATATCATTACTGGCAGGTCAGGCATGAGG
>VVHJ01003263.1:5834-20923 GCA_015107715.1 Tylochromis polylepis | reverse complement strand
GCAGTGAATAATTGAAACACTAATTAAAAAGCATGCTTTTTTTTTTTTTTAAAAAAAAGTAGCAATAAACACTACATTGAAGAAAATGAAAGACATTTTTTAGAGGACAGAAGAAACAAATGTAAACATTTTTTCATTTTACTGTCACTTTCCCCCCCTCATTTCTTTTAAGAATTGAGTCACGCGAAGACCGTGACAGGCTTTTCCTTTGATCACTGATCTAATCAGCTCTATCTTACTGTACATGGCACTTTTGACCTGGTGACATGAAAACTTAGCGAAGGCAGCTGATGAAAAACCTGATCATCAACACCCACATTCCCATATGTTTTCTGGAAACAAAAGCTAGTTGACAAAGCACACACCGGCCTCCCACAGTAAGCAGCTAATTATCGTCCCTCCCTTTGTCCAAACCCAAGCAGGCAACACCTCTCAAACTGGAGCACTGGCAAAGCACACTGCACCCACAGCTGAGTCAGGATTTAATAGTCACAGGAATGTCACTTTGCCTGCTTCCATGTCTTTGACACAACTCTTAAATTAAGCCAAACACATGAGCAGATGAAACCTTTAAAATATAAAAAGGGAGGATCAGCTCCAGGCCTTAAATGTGAGAACAGCTGCACAGTTTGTAAGTTAGACTTATTAAATAGCCAGGGATAATGATTGATAGCTTTCGATAACAAATTACAGTGCGTTATTGAAAAACTCAAAAATGTTAAGTATGTATTCAAGGTTAGCCAACCAGCTGGAGCTGGTTCAATGATTAACAATAACCAAAAGTTCATGGTTAACATTGGGTTGTGCAACTCACAGCCTGTTTGAGTGAACAGAAACATGTCTTTAATGTTCACACTTGTTCCATTAAAATGATTGTTAGTGACATTTATGAGCAGATATTTGCATTAATCCTGACTCAAATAATCAGGGTCTAAACACTATGGTCAGTGCGTTATCTCTAAAAACAAATTTAGAGCATAGAAACTGATAAGTTATGCATATGTAGGAGCATTTCTGATACTGATATTAGTCTTTCTGCTGAATTGCTGAATATCTTACCCGTATCTGTATTCCTGCTGCACTCTCCTCCACCCAAACAGACACAAAATGACACTCCAGGGTCAAAACTTACAAACTAAATAAAATAATTAAAAAAAAAACAAAAACCATTACGTTACACCTGATGGCAAAATCTGCTCTGAACAAACGGAGCGCGCACACATACCGCTCTAAATAATGATCACCGTGTTTTCATAAAGTTGACTTACGAGCTTTCACACAACTTTATTTCGTCGTTACCTCCATTGTAACACATACATCCTAAACGAGCACATTTCGCTTTTAAGAGGACAATTTCCTGTTAACTCACCAGAAATGCGCGAGAAAAGTCGGTGAAACTGCGCTGCTGTCAGTCCATAGCTGCGGTGCACCTCACTCCCCCGACAGCACTGTTCCTGGAAGTAAAACTACGCGACTAGTAATGACAGACGGGAGAGGTGCGAGAGGCTTATGGCCAGGTGAGGTAAATAACTTCCGCACAGGGTGGTTTGTGGCCAATCAGAGAACGGGCCGACTGAGACTTTTCCAAGGAAGAGCCAATAGGAGAACAGCAGTGAAACGACGAAACCCAAAATGATTTTTCCCTTTTAATTTTTCTGTGTGTAATATTGTAATTTATATTAAGTTGTTATAAACACTATATATAAACTATATATAAGCACGTTTATAACACATATTTAAACCAATGTACTGTAATTCAATTTGATTTATATAGCGCCACATCACAACAGTCGTCTCAAAGGGCTTTATCCTGTAAAGTAAAAGCGCTACAATAATACAATGTAATATAAGAATATATATAATACAATATAATCCTACAATAATAGCAAAACCCCAACAATCAGCTGAGGCCCTATAAGCAAGCACCTGGCAAAAATGGGAAGGAAAAACTCCCTTTCAAAAGCTCCAGCGGAATCAGGCTCAGGGAGGGGCGGTCATTGCCGCCACTGGTTGCGGATGAGGAGAGTGAGGCAGGACTAGAGACAAACTGTGGAAAAGAGCCATAGTTTAATAATAACTGGTGATAAGTGCAGAGTGGTGTATAAACACATGGTGAGTGAAGAAGAAACACTCAGTGCATCATGGGAAGCCCCCAGCAGCTTTGGCCTGTTGAAGCATAACTAAGGGAGGATTTGGACTCACCTGATCCGTCAAAAAGAGACTGATGTTTAAAGTGTCTCCCGAATCCAAACTGGGAGCTGCTTTTTGAGATATTGCACAAATGCAACTAAGCTGCCCTACATATTTGTGTAATATGAACACTGAAAGATCTATCCTGGTCAAAAATGACTCCAAGGTTCCTCACAGTGTTACTGGAGGCCAAGGTAATGCCATCCAGAGTAAGTATCTGGCTTGATGCCATGTTTCTAAGATTTTTATCGTGGAGTAGCAGAAGAAGCAGGAAATTACAGCACAAAAGAAATTTTGATTTATTGCCAAATTAAAATTGAACAATTCATCTCGAGGGGAACAGGAACATCTGCATCAATTTTCACTGCAATTATTACTAAAACATGAGTGTGTCAACCTCAGAAAATTAAGAGGTTAATCAGAGCCATTAAAGATTGTTGCTCTAGGACATTTGTATCTGTGGCAAATGCAGTGGCAATCCATCCACTAGATGTGGAGCTATTTCAGCCTGCCTGACCAACATGGACTTTAGTTCATGACTACAACGTCTGTGAGAAAACAAGGTAACCTAGATTCTCAGCATCCGATTGTAAAATTACTACCACCAAACATTTATTTCAGTAATAATTTTTTCCACTTTTACAGGCCAGATACCACACACAGTCTGTGCGATTTCTGTGAACAAAGCAGAACATCTGTGGATCAGATCTCACAGTCAGCATCTGTTTTCCAGGAACAGCAGCATATGTCTGTGACAGATGTGTAAACATCTCCATCATCTCATCTGTCATTGGGCCGCTGCTAGTGCAGTACATTTTTTCCATGCCAGCAGTCACATCAAAGATGCAGCCATAAATTAAACAAACTTACTTTACTTTTGCCAGTCGTATTTGTGGCTAAAAACAATGAACAACTTTAGTTTAATTGGAAATACTTTCTAGCACGTGGAAAACATCAGCTATTTTAATCACTCACTTAAATATTTTGTTAAATAAACTGAGCGAGGTTTGCCTTTCCGACCCCAATCTAACGTTAGAACTTCTATTTGATCAAAATTAAAAGTCTTTTTAGTTTACATTCACAAATGTTATAATTGTTTTGAGTAAACACACATGAAGTCTTGTTGTTGACATTTCACCGCAGCTGGCATTTGAATTATAGCTGCAGCAATTTTCTTCCGACTCATTTCCCTCATAACAAAGATAAAAATAATTGTCAAAGCACAACCAGAAGCTGGGGCAATTTAAAACCTTTGCAATATTTAAATTAACTTGAGCTGATAAAGCTAAACATGAAAACAAAGTCAAAAGCACAATATGGCTTATGTAAGTTTTTAAAAGTGACAGCAGGAAGAAAACTGAAGGTGCCAAAGGTCAAAGGGGCAAAGAAAAGCAGAACTGTTGTGCTTATCATCCTGTGCTGAAAAGTGAATTTCGGTGCAAATAAAACGTTTCTTTGTTCTAATATAATGTCACAGCAGACTCTTCTTGCTACAGGAAGAAGAGCTGTTTTTTTTTGTTTTTTTTTTATTAAAATAGACTGACAGAAGAAGCAGCTGTAATATATATTTCCTTTGTAAATCCACTGAGCTGTTGCAGAGAAGTTTATGATGTGGATGCATGGGGTGGAGAGCAAACATTTCACTGGAAGATGTCCACTAACCTCGGTTGCCCTGAGACAAATGGAGATACTCTGAATGCATTGAGACACATGCATCACTTATCCTTGATGACTGCAACAGAGCTGTAAATCCATCAGAAATTTGACGCAAATTTGGAGGAAGAGACATTAAAACAAGAACAGAAAATGTACTAATAAACATCCAGAGACAACGATTCTAACTGTACCATTTATTAGTTGTACAATTATGAAAAATAATCATAAAAAAAAGACTGGAAGCCCAAGATTATTTACAATCTTTTTCTCTGAAGTGAGGTCCCTCTTGCGAGTCATGTTCTCAGCCTTCTTTTTTTAATGTTTTTTTTTAAATCACAGGGTATTTATTCACGATATGTTTAACTTTATAAGACATAGTCCTTTTCTCTTTTTTGACAAATGTCAAAAATTACATACGTACATACATACATATACATACATACATATATATATATATATATATATATATATATATAGAGAGAGAGATATCTATAAAAACAAAAATCATTCAAGTATCAAAATACAGACCGCTAG
Source organism: Tylochromis polylepis (assembly GCA_015107715.1). Lineage (NCBI taxonomy): Eukaryota > Metazoa > Chordata > Actinopteri > Cichliformes > Cichlidae > Tylochromis > Tylochromis polylepis. The sequence continues at coordinate 16,543 of VVHJ01003263.1, read as the reverse complement.
ATTCATGTACAATATCATTCTCATCATTGTTGTCATCAGATTAGTCCCAAAATATCTTTCCTGATCCTCAGCAATGTGCAAAAGCAGAACAGGACCAGGCTGATGGCTAACGGTGCTGACACCAGCGCGCTGAAGACAGTGTACCATAGAGTTATCGTACTGGCCGGACAAAAGTACCACATACACAAGAGCTAAATCAAAATGAGCTGACTATGCACCCATATACACATTAGTGGACCAAACAGTACCGTTAACAGTCAACATATTAGGAGTTAGCTAGAGAAACATGCCGTGCCCTATTGTTCTTGTCTGCAGCTATAATCTAGAGTCGTACTGGCCTGCATGGCAGGTTTGGTGAATAATCTTGTCGAGATTAACTGAACAAAGGGGCAGGGAAGGAGAGAAAGAACCACGCCTGATCCAGTTCCAGCATTAGGACAAATCATAGTCCTATAAAAAAAAGTTAACACACACACACACGCACACACAGAGTAAAATAAACGCTCATGTGTTAAATGCCCCTGTTATTTCATTATAAAACAGTCTTTTAGTGTCAGTTTCTTTGCCCCTTGAGTTTGGTTAGAGAGCTCCTCCCATGCAAGATTACATTGTTTATCACAGTTACACATGTATGCAAGCTGACGGTGATGAAAGAAGCTAAAATGTTTGGATACAGGACAAACAACCCAGGAAGAAGTGTGTACCTACAGTGTGAAGTCTCTTGTCTGACAGTTTGTATCATAATAAAAAGTTAATGTTCCTCATCGCTGCAGCAACTTCCCCTTTAACTACAAGTTCTGCTTTGAAAACGGCAGGTACATTTCCTGAAATGATAAACACCAACTCTCAGTGAGGGATGTGATGATTCATTTCGGAAGAAATGCACGCAGCATAACAAATACATCTGTCTCTAATGTCGCACAGGACAACCATCACTTTCTAAGCATCTAGAAGTTAAATGGAGGTGGGTGCGTGTGCTGGGTGATGAAGTTGGAGAAGTCTGATGAACTGAGGGAGCATGTTGTGTTGCCGAAAGGTTTACATCCGTCTTATTCTCCAGGCCCGTGTGTAACTGTGGGCACAATCCGACTGCTGATGTGATCTGCTCGGTGAGAAGTGGGGCAATGATCCAGCAAAACATCCTACCCACCACTCAACAGGGCTCATTCCTGTCCTTTTCTCACAGTCTGGGATTGGCCACAGTGTCAGCTACAGGGAAGGGACACAGACACACGCACACAAAGCAGTGGAGTTAAGATAAAGTAAAACCGATGGACACAAACAGAACAAAAGTGATGGATTACGCCCTTCGTAATGATTAACTCTTTTCACCAAGCATCTGTGAAACATTAACCTGGTATCACTCAAGGGGAAAAAAAGGCAATGCTGACAGGATGAAAGCTGAAGGCATTTGTTGTGAAAGGAAAAAAAAAAGAGACAGACAGAGGAAAATGCACTTATTCTTTCAAACTTGGGGATTTCATGAAAGTGCTTAGGTGTAGTTAGTTCACTCCAGAAGAAGCATTGAGTTTAAATCCTGACTGATAATTGAGGGCATGCCAGTGTTAAATTAGTTTGAGCTGTTTTTTGGAGCAGCAAGGACCACTAACATGCAGATCCATATCTGCCTCTGTGCCCTATTCTGTCCCCCTGATCCTCTCTAGAAACCCCACCCCAAAATGCTTACTTCATTAGCATCAAAAGGATCGTATCACAGTGCTAGGATCTTGGCCTCTTTTGGCTTTAAGCAGGCAGCTGACAGTAAGAAGAAAAAAACCCCTCTTGCCCTTAACTGATCTTATTTAACCTCAATAACACCTGCATCCCTGCAAGCATAAACATGCTACAGTCCGACTGATGCATAGAATTACAGGATCAGTTTCACAGTTTCCTCAGGAAACATGTCCATCCAGGTACAGGATGTGTGCAGTGGGTCACTCTTGGCTGTGGTAAAAATCAGATTTCTCAGCACTCGGAGAAGTCAGGAGTTGGAACGTCAGAGTGAAAAGCCTCAGAGCGGCCGTCGCCTAACAGAGCAGGAAAAGCATCGAGAAAAGAGAGAGCTTATCACCAAGAGTAAAGAGTGGGATGTTGACGGTTGGGAAGGAAAAAAAAAAAGAGAAGCATTGTTGGAGGAAGCATATAAGGTAAACAAAGGGGGAATAAAAGGGAAAGTGAGTGGCAGGCTCATAGTATAAGAGATACCAGCTAAACAGCTAGAAGACAGTGGGCAAGGTGGAAGGTTGCATTAATAATCAAGAAAAAGTGTAAAGGTGCTGGCAGTTAAACATAAGATGGGGCAACAGCTGGTCAATTGTCCCTAACTGTGGTGTTGTCAGAGGAGGAAAGAAGTGATGGCGGTGGGGAGGAGCAGAGGTCCAGCGCAGAGAAAGAGGCAGCGTCACAGAGAAAGGCACACAGAAGGAGGGGAAGGAAGAAGGGTGAGACCGAGCCCAGGAGGAAGAGAGGTCCACTCAGAAAATGGTGGTCTCGTACTTAGTGCTGATAGTGCGCTTGGATTCCTTGTGGTCCACGAGCCACGTGGCACTACTCTGGGACTGAGAATCGCCTTCTTGGTCCACGATGTCCCCCTGTGAGTACAAACAGACAGCAATGAAATATATGAATCTTTACACACAAGGCTGATTACACTTTTTGTAATGCTTTGATTCAAAATGCAGTAATGAAGTATTATTGTGCCAACAAACTAATCGTTTGTGATGAAATTTAACCACATTTACTCATGAAACTGTTGATGTTTGTGTTTAAACAGATTCGATAAACGATGCAGTATCCAATTATCATAAATTCACTACCCCAATCCCAAAAAAGTTGAATGCTGTGTAAAATGTAAAGAAAACAGAATGCAATGATTTGGGGATCTCATAAACCCATATTTTATTTATAATATAAGACAGAAAGGTTTTTAACTAATACTTTTTACTATTTTAATGAAAAAGATTAAGTCATTTTGAATTCGATGGCAGCAACACTTCTCAAAATAGTTAGGATGGAGAAAGAAAAGGCTCAAAAGATAAGAAGCACTATGTGAACATGATCCAGAAACATTGTCATCTTCTCTGGGCCAAAGCTCTGAGACAACTTGGAAAACTGTTCTGTGGTCAGACAAATTGAAATTTGAAATTCTTTTTGGAAAACATGGATGAAAAGTCCTCTGGAGGAGAGGGACCATCAGGCTCGCCGTCAATGCTCAGTTCAAAAGCCTGTATCTCTCATGGTATGGGGGTGGATCAGTGCCCATGAAATAGGCAGCTTGCACACATGGGAAAACATCATCATTGCCGAAAGGTATATACAGGTTTTATAGCAACACGTGCTTCCATCCAGATGACGTCTTTTTCAGGGAAGGCCTTGCACAGTTCAGCAAAACAGCACTAAACCACATACTTCATCTATTACATCTGCATAGCTTCGGGTGCCAGGTGCTGAATTCAGTTCAGTTAAAAACATTTGACACATCATGAAATACATCAAAGAAGACCCAGAACTATTGAGCAGCTAAAAACTATAAAATATGGGTTTATGAGATTTGCGATTTTTGAAATTTTAACTTTTCCTGTTTCTCATTTTGCTGAGCACCTTTGGGAATAATTAGTAGGTAGTCCATTTTGCCAGCTGGCTTTTCTATCGATACATAATAACATTTTCTTTATGTATATCATAAAGGGAAGTTTAAATGAAGTAAAAACACCCTGAAAAAGAATTCTGTGTATATAAACTTTGTCTGTCTTACTACAAGCGTGTCACTAGAGGGCGTTGGAGTTAACAGTATACGTCATGATTTGCTTTAGGTTTGGTAAAATCAAAATCATATGTTGGTTTCAACAGAGAGCAGTGAAAATATAGTGAAATAAACAGACAAAAAAGGTTTATGGGTGTTTCAAGGAAGTCAGAGGAAATAAGCTGTGACAGGAAGGCAGAAAAAAAGAGCGCAAAGGGTGAGAAGGGTGGAGATGGCATAGGAGGCAGCACCTGGGCAGCAGGGCTGGCAGAGTGCAGCGGTAGGAAGGAGGGACGGTGGGTGGTGCAGGTGTAACAGTAACAGCAACAACTGTTGAGAGGAGGAGGAGGAGGAGAGTCCTGGGAGAGATAAACACCACCAGGAGGAAGAGCGGCGAGCCAGACGGAGCCAAAGATTAGAAGAGAAAAGGGGAAGTGCACAAAGAACCAGGCAGAAGAAGCGACAGAGTCAAAGGAATTAAAGGGCGGGAAAAGTGACACAAATCTTAACAGGCATGACACATGAGGAGTCTGGCAGGTCGCACACAACACAGAAGAGACTGTGGGTCTATTTTGAAGCTTTTTATGTGCTCATAGGTGTGGATATGTGTAACTGAGTATGAAGTGCATGTGTGTTCAGGTGCTGATTAAGCACATTTAAAAATGTATATGTAAAAAAAAACAAAAAGCCACACAGATGAAAGGAACACAGACAGAAGGCACAGAATTACATTGTTAAATCACTGTGATCATTAAGCTGCAGCTAGAAATGTGTGACTTGTCCCTGAGGTGGAGTTAGCTCATTTATATTCAGCACAAGCTTCCCTCTTAATGGTTTAATGCTAATGTCCAGATGAACATCAGCATAGCATAACCACAATGATGTAAAGAGCTGTAGACTGATGCAAACAATCTAAGACTGTTTTTGCTTCCAAAAATTTAGGTGTATGCTGAAAACGTAATCACAACACACAAACAGATTTTTTCTGGCAACTTATTCTATACTCGAGGTTCACAGAGGTTCACAGGGAACTGAAAATAGATTTAAAACTCCAAAATGCTTGAGAACATGTTGAACAATATTTCAGCTTGATTTGGTGTTTTATACTGCAACACTTTTAACATTCAACTCACCGCTGTTTTGCGTATGCTGCCTCGTGGTTTGGGCACAGGTTTGCTGGACTTGGTCTCAATGACCTCTGATCCAGATCCAGCTGGGACGCTCTGGTGCGGTTTGGTCCTCTGGGCCTGCAGAGCCAGCTGATATGCTACCTCAAACGCCTGGCCCAGTGTCAGTATAATCTCATAGGTCAGGTTCTATACAGAAAGGTAGAAAGAGGAGGATCACTGAGTCATTATAAGTCTCTAGTCAAAGGACCACCACCATCACACAATTTGCAGCGAGTAAGCAAAACGTACCAGAACAAAGATTTCTTTCCCCCAAAACTTCTTCAAAACAAAATTGCATAACCTGGGGAAGTGGCAGTAATCTCAGGAGTATTGTGCAGCAACCCCCCCCCTGTTCCTAAACTAGATCCATCCTCTGTAGCTCAATAATAAAGCTGCTGGATTATTCTGTTTTACCCTGACAGCTCCCAGATACGAACAAGCACTGCAGACTAAAGACAGACGATTCATGCTTTATACGTTATGCCTTGGGAGTCTGAAAAAGCAATCCTATGGTGGGAACAACAATCATCATTTGAAGAGACACAAAACACAGAGCTGTGAAATCCTCTTTATATCCTTTGATGTAGTAACCTGCCCTGAGATAAAGCATTCCATGTACACTGATACGCAGAAACTGAACATCTCTTTTGTGTAGTGATGATTGTGTCTGGCGGACCCTGAAAGCAGCCATATAGTCAGTACAGTTTAAAATAACCAAATACACCTCATGGCTGCTGTTGCAGCAGGAGCTTCGTATGGATACTGTCGGTAGCAGAAGGGACACGGCAGTCTATAGAATAAAGCTGTGGTAACTATTCCGACTCATACTGTTTCAGTATCAATCAAATACAAAAATCCATGTTAAAATGTCCCATTTTACAGCATTAAAGATCATATTTACAGCCTGGTACAAAAAATATTTGGCCTCTATGGATTGTTTCCACCTTCATAACAACTGAGAGTGGGACGATGGATAATTGGATAATTGAGGACTCATTCTGAAGTACTAAACTGGAGCGCTTCACTGTGTGACTACTACTACTACTGGTGACTTTTAGAACATTTCCAATTGATTATATGACTAATACTGTTCATTTCTGTGTGGTGCAGACCATCCAAGAAGTTTGTCCGCTAATGTTTTATTCATCTGTTTCTTACATCAATTAGCCTGTATGTGTGTCTCTATATTGCATGCAACTTGCTAAGCGCTAGCTGCTAAATTAGCCCTCCACCCTCCCATCTTTGTAAGATAACTTCTGGCTCTAAAATGCCAACATATAAAAGCTTCAAGAGCGATGGGTGACATCACAATCACATAATCATCTTTTATACTATCTATAGTTGAGCACAGTACAAGTGTCCTTACCACATCAACTGTGCTGAAGACATGGCAGTAATGGTGGCTGGTCTGCAGGTCCTTAGTTATGTAGGCAAATGTGCACAAGTCCTCTGGGTCCTGGGCTGCACATGAAATGTTACGGATCTCGTGCTCTGCAATGATGTTCTGCACCAAGAAGAGAGACAGGAGTGAGGTTTAGTAATGAGAATACACAGTGCATTTTTCTTTTCTTTTTTTCTTTTAAATTTCACTCCATCATCACAACATTGAGAGAATAATGCTCCAAGAAATGCTATGTTAGAAAATGTTAGAAAATAAAAACCCCCAAAACGTTTAAAGGAGAGACACTGACTGTCAGCCATCACAAGTGCAACTACAACAAGACCATGTTGAGCTTCAACATTTCAAAGCCTTTTTTTTTTTTATTAATGTCAACTAAATGTCAATCAGATTTGCTTTCTATAAGGAAATATAAACACGAACTAATCTGACACAAACTTGCAGGCATGATATTTACAATCACAGAAAGAGAGGAAGCTTGATGTTTGACTGCGTCACTTTCATGCACACATTAAAAAAGGGATGCTGTTATTTGCCCCAGCTTCAATTTGATGTATTACACAACTCAAAGGACACATCTGGTTAAGAAGTAAACCTTTCGGCAAAGAGAAAATGTGTATGTACGTGTGTGTGCATGTGTGTAGTCGCTAACCTTGTTGGCTGCGTCGATAAACTTCACACCCTTGTATGTGATTGAAAGGACGATAGTTGGGACTTTTCTCATTTGCTCCGTTGACCTCTGGAGGGAAGATTGAAAGGACAGGTGAATTGCCACTCACACAAACAATATCTATGAGTTTATCCTCCGAGACTGGAGAAACTTATCATACCCGCATTTTGGCACAAGCATCCTGCGTGGACTCCGTACCCCTTAGTTCCTTAATAAGCATGGAACCAAGGTACTGTAATGAAATGCAGGGAAAAAAAGACATTACTGTTGATGTGTTTAATCAACAAAGCTGACTCATATAGGAAGAGAATGGTGCAGAGGTACATTAGCTTCATAAGCGCAGGATTCAAAGATGAGTTTCTCCGGTTGGTGATGCCAGTTCTGAACCGGGGCGTACGGTGCTGCTAGACTAGGCGGACGTAAGGTCAGGCGGGGCTCTCGTTGCCAGTCTTCATGTCGCTCCTATAAAAATAACCATAACTATCAAAGAGGCCTGGCAGAGGCCCTCTATAACCATTAAGACACTTGTAGATAAACCACATACAGGAGGCCTGTGTCGTTCACTGCGATATCTTTGGGTAACATCATAGTCATTTTCTTGTGCTTTTTTCCTCCCTGTCTCGCCTACAGGCAGCAGAGGGTCCATTGAGCGTCCTGTGTAGGGCTCCATCTGACTCATGGGAGATGAAGTCTGGGATCCAGGTAGGTCTTGGCACTGCAGAGATGTAATATGACACATTTGGGTATCTCATGTATCTCAAGATGTACTCTCTATCATTAGCTATTAGGCATTCATCTTTTTCAATATACTTAGCAAGATTTACAGGCTTAAAAAAAAAAAAAAATGATTGAAACAGAAGAAGCCTGAAAAGTTTGTCAGACAGTATTCAAACATCAGATCTTGTTCCAAAGTGAGTGAAGAGTAAACAAGACAACTACAGGATTGTAGTTTGTAGGTCCTCACCCTGATCTGAGACAAACGAGGAGGTTTGACGGGTGGCTCTTCATAAGGCCTCTCTGCTAAGGAAGCGATGATGCGTTTCCTGTGACCAAGTAGGCTAATTTTTAGCACCTGTAAAAAAGGAAATTATGAACTGATCATACTGAGCAGCACATAAGGAAGCGCCAGAAAACAGCACATAAGGCACTGCTATTTGATTTGTGACTTTCCCTTAATGGTTCTCCATAGAGGCTATGAAGCTGTTTTTCCTCTGTTCTCTTCTGTTAATCTGGAATCCATATACGGGATTGCACAAGTTCACACGTTCATGCAGTGATACAGTGTCTGCCAATGATCTGACATTACTTCACTGATCTACAGGTGATGGTACTGCCCACAGAAATGGAGGAATGCAGCACTGATCTTGGAGTAAAGTGTATTTTTTACCAACAAGAAAACATGTTTCCTTCAGAGACCCTTCCCAGTAGTAACAAAAGGCAATATATTTTCTCACAGACAAGTGAAGTCTGATGTGCAGGTTTCCAACCAAGTAATTTCAGTTCTGTCTTTCAAAAGTGAAATTCTTAATTTTTTTGAATGAGGCTTTGGAATCCATTTCCCAATATTCAACACAAATATATACACATTCACCTTTTGAGTTTTAGCTTCCAGGTTCCCCCCAAACCGAAGCAACCGTCAAACTTGTTTCCCTATCCTGATTTTTTTTTTTTTTCAAGACACCTGAAAACTAATTTCACCGTCTGATACTCCTCACTGTCCTTGTACATCACTGTGACTCACATTGACAATCTCCAGCTCCCACAGGTTTCTGACGCAGTCCAGAGTGCGGTAGCCGCTGGACAGGAAGTTTTGCAAGTACTCATGCAGGCCCAGATTCTCCAGCCAGGAGGACAGGGAGTTGCTGCCATCACAGCCCAGCGCTTTCACCTGCAGCAGAAAACGTAATCATTCACAGACACTTTGAGGAATTCAGGGCGTTGGCTGAACCAATATGTTGCAAATTTAGCCAATTTTCCTTGGTGGAAAATTGAGGGGTCTGGTTTCAATAACCCCACAGATGTATATTTGTATGCAAGCAGAATGAACTAAAGCAATACAAATTAAAGTTACAATACTGCAGAGGTGTTTTTATTTTATTTTATTTTTATAACAAAAGTAAAAGATCCCAATACAATAATATAAAGCAAGCCCACTGCCAAACTGCATTTGACTACATTATTAAGCTCTATTACTCTTGCTCAGCCGTATGCCTACCGTATTATTGTTCAAGTACGTGAAAGATATATTTTTATGTGTTCAGCTAATAAAGCTCATTTTAAGAGAACACAAAGTTGAAACAGTTTTAGATACCACTGTTTTCTTTCTCTAAACATAATCAATTTCCATAAATGCAATAGATACTTGGGTCTAGGGCGAGAATATTACTTGATCATCTAACATTAGAGCAAATGCAAAACACTGAATTGGGTCTTATGATTCTAAGAGAAGTATTAAAGTATGAATCAATGATGCATCACCTTTGGAAAGGAACGTGCTGCATGCAGGATCTTCTTTCTGTGGCTCGGATCTGTGATTCCAATCTCTCTCAAGTCCTGGTCCTCCATTACATTACTCCCCTTTAAAGCAACATACAAAACAAGAATTATTGTTACTGGTATTTCTATTCTAAGATCCATGAAAGTCATTAGAAAGCAAGGTACATTAAACTGTGTTTAATCTCAAAACACAGACTGCTTTGATTCAAGATTATATATAATTAAGACAAACCCTCCAAGCTAAAAGCCTTCAGTGCAATGTGAGAATTGATCACAAGTATGCTACCACTGCATAAAAAGGTCAATTACTCCTGATTGAGATCCTCCCTAGAACTCAATGTACTGACTATCACCAGAGGAGCCACATCGATAACCCCTTAAATGAGACTTAAGTGTGTGTGAGGGGGGCGTAGTACTGACAGGAACGTGGTGATTGATGTTCAAACCAGTCTTTGGTTACACACAATATCACCTTTGGAGACTGAGTGGCAACAAATGGATAACGGAGAAGGGAGGGATGAATCAATGTCTGAGTTGCAGAGTGGTCAACGTTATGAGATGGGAGGCGCATCGATAGCTGACGACAGCCGCAGGGGAAATCAAAACACCTTGACATGTAAAAGGAAAGCCTTTATTTTGACACTGACCATAATTTATTCATTTATTTTAGTTCCATATTAACCAATTTCATGGTACAACAGACCAAATGAGAGAGTCACAAGACAGTAAACAGCATTTCCCACAGATTTAGATTAAAATGATAACAGATTCATAATAAAGCCTCTGGGGTTTTCACACTTAATGTTGCAGTTGTATTGAGCAACATAATCAGCTGCCTCTAAGGTGAGCAAAAGAACTCCAAGATTGCAGCTGATTGTGGGCCTTGTTTATTAACAATTTCTCCACCTACTGCTAGATCCTGGTTAGAGTGGCTTTTCAGCCACTTTAACCCTAACTTTAAGAATGAAAGAATTGCAGTCAGTTAAACTGAATTAAACTGACTGTTAACCATGCTCAGACTGACCAATAAGAAGTCAGTAAGGGTCACAAGTCCAGCCTGTTGGCTATAAACCATAAATACTTGCTGTATTACTTCTACAGGGGAGTCAGCAGCTAACTCTCATCTGCCAGTATCACTACGGTCCAGAGAAGGTGCCGCCTCAGGAACAAATTGCAATGGCTCAGGGCTCATGTGGCTGACTCTTCAATATGAACCTAAAGATAATCCTGTGG
>VVHJ01003260.1:0-12134 GCA_015107715.1 Tylochromis polylepis | reverse complement strand
GTCTAAACCTTGCCTCCAAAAAACCATTTGACCCGAGCTGTCCTCTAATGTACTCATTTCTAATCTTGTCCATCATGGTCACGCCAATGGAAAGTCTTAACATCTTCAGCGTGGCCTCCTATCTTTTTGTCAGTGCCACCATCTCTAAACCATACATACATCAGGTCTCATATATAAACCTTTCTTTTCACTCTTGCTGCTGCCCTTGTTTAACAAATCATCCCTAATACACGTCTCCACCCACTCTATCCTGCCTTTACCCGTCTTGTGCACTGTCCATTACTTTAGATGGTTGAGGTATTTAAACTCATATTTCTTAACGACTTCTACTCCTTGCATTTTCACCTTTCCATCTGTCTCCCTCTCTTTTACACTCATGTAAAATTAAAAATTCTTATGTGCAGACACAACACCGGTTCATCCCTTTCAGTTAAGTGCCTTTTTTGTGCTTGAATGATTTATAGATTAGTGTTAAATGACATAAACAACAAATCAAGCACAAAAAAAATCCTCTGAAAATGTTCAGGTACAAGGACTGGACTGAACTGAAGATCACTGAAAAGCAGCTTATGTCCAAAGAAAGGCTTTGTAAGCCTAGAGAACTACTACTCAAGAACACTTAAAAAAAAGAAATATATATAAGAAAGTCTGGCTCCTTGGAAGCAACATATTAAAGAAATGTGAGGTGGGTCAAGACTTTTGCACAGCCCTATAAATTAAGTACATAATGCAATGATAACTGTAAATGGCAATATGTTTCTATAATATATACCCACAAATGACTAAAAGATTGAATGTAAGTTCCAAAGATGTAGACTTACATACAAACAACAGAAGAAAACCAAAAAAACCCAAAAAACTTGGCTCTGTACAAATCAGTATATTTACATTTGGAATTCCTGCTGAGCAGTGCTACCTGGGCGGTTATGAGAGACATTTTAAAGAGGTGCTGCTGTCCACGTGCCATTAGCTTTCTGCTAACCTCAGCTCATAACAAGCCCACTACACTGCGAGTATAATGAGAAACAGCAGCACTGCTTTAAGCTTTTAACACCAATACAAATCTGCTTCCTACTGCTTCTCACATTCAGAGTCAGATTTGATGCTGATGGGTGGTTAGGTGATCACGAGCTGTCATAATTGGGCTGGCTTTCTGAGCAAAATGCTGACGGAGAAAGTGAAAAAAGCAAGGGGTCACCCCATGAAGGAAATTTTGGAGCTTCAGGAAGGAAACCATGGCTGATTTGATGAATAAATAAGTAGCCATTGTTCCCCTTATTTCCTCACTTCGTTTTGTGTATGCATGAAGAGGCATATAAATATAAAAGGCATAATAAATGTCACAAAGTAAAGAACAAAACAAAGAAAAGCTCTTGAGTCTCTTTGCTATAGTTTAATTGTTCATTTACATCCTGAACCATTGCATTAGAATCACAAGGCAGGAAGTTCAGTGGACACTTACCAAATACTGACACACACGTCTTCGTTTTTGGGGCAAATAGCTGTAATGCCACACTCCACCTTACAGTTCCCTTTACCCGAGCAGTTAGTTGGTTGTATATCACAAAACTTGCACAGCTTATTTAGCTTCATTATAGAGGCGTCTGGAAAAAACAAAAAAGGAAGTGAAAGAGGTAAGACTGAGTTGTGAATTTCATATTCAACAGCCTTAAAAACCTGAAAAACATTAAATTTAATCAAAGGACGGGGGTATTTTGGAATTTGTCAGTATACAGAAGCAGATATTCCACATAACCACGGGAATATCCAAACAATTTCATACTACAGGGGTGGACACATTTTTCTCCCCCTGTGAGAGCTTAACAAAGCAGAGCAGTGGCATTCACCTCCTTTGGACTTGTTCAGACCCGTGTCAGTGAGACACACAGGATTGTGTGAGGAGTGCCTGTGGGTTTGATAATCATCTAAGGAGACAACTGCCAGACAGGCAAGAACAACAAACAGAGGAAACACGGATGAATTTTCTTGCTGAGGGGTCTCTAATTTGTCAGCCCGATGAGTCGGCTCCCCATCAAGAAAGGTGTTGTGCCAACACCGCTGATGATTTGTTGATGGAAAAAGAAAGAAAGAAAGAATAAAAAAAAAAGCGAGGTTATGTGTCAGTCTGTGATGCAGTTCTGCAATTTATACTTGCACTGAGGGACACGATGACAAAAAACCCCACCAAAAAAAATCGAGACAGAAAGGTGAAGAATCTCTTCTCTAGTTTTGAAGGGAGTGCTCGCTACTACATAAAATTATGAGCGAAAAGAGGATGTTGTGGGTTTAAGAGGTCGAAGCAGTCCAGAAAGGGGACATTTCAGGTTTACTAGGATCAATAAGGAGAATGATTAAAAAGAAGAAACAATCATGATATCTAGCAGGATTTTCGCATTGAGATATTGCATGTGTTACTGGAAACACGTGACCTTGCTGGTTCAGTAAAACCACCTAACCACAATTCATCTGTATGCAGACTTCATGTGTACAGGAAGTTGAACCTGCTGTTTTCGTCAGAGAATTCAACTCACGATCAAACCAAGAAAGAAAACACCGCCTCCAGTAGACTGTGATGTACCTGAAGTTGGTCAATGTCTCAAAACGGCACCGCTGAGGGTTTATCACATGACCAAATAGTAAATACGTTTTAGAAGGGGAAGTGTAAGTGAAAGCGTGCTTCCTGACATGGTCAGCAAAAAAAAAGAAGAAAAAAAAGTGTGTGCTTCGGGGTTCACACTAGCTTACGAGAAAGGTGCTCTCTGTCGGTGCGTTTGTGTGTTTGTGCTCTTAACCTGTCACAAGGATCCTACTGTGTCTGTTCACCCAGGCTGCAGGGTGGGGTCAGCAACAGACATACTGTACTACATGCACCCTGGAAGTGCAGCAAAGTTAGATCACTACCACCGGATGGCTGTCTGACAATCAGCAGCAGATGAGACACTTTCACAAGATGTTATCAGGAAATGGTTGGCTTTTTTGCTTTTGCTTTCAGGGCTTGTCTGTACTGAGAGACACCCTCACTAATAAAAAAACCAAAAACAAAATAAACATGAAAACATCACACCTGAACTCCAGACTAAACTACACCACAGAGCAATTTTAAAAGTCTGCCCAGCGGGATGGTGAGGTGTTTTGAAGTAAATCAGCACTGAGGGGATAGTCCATGCCTGAGTGCTGTAGGAAGGTGGCTGAGCCTGAGTAATTATATCATTAGAGCAACTCCTCTGAAAGAGCATGTCATTTTAACCCAGGAGGAGGCGGGCAAAGGAAGGGATGAATGGTAGTAATTGTCACCCAGGGCTACATATAATTGCAGAGAGGTGGGGGGAAGGATTAGGAGCAGCCAAAGCCACTTGGTGCCGCTGGGACTGAGTCTGAGACAGATGAAGGTAAAACACTGTCTTCCTTAAGGGGGGGGCCGTTAGACCTGTTAGCACTGTGGCTACACATCAAAGATGCAGATAACCAAAGGAGCGCTATAAAGGCTGGTGACTTACAGCAGGTGATGTCTTCCCAAAGCTACCGCATTTGCGCTGGTGAAAGTTGCAACAGAGAGACTCACGGAGTCAACTGAAGCTAATTTAGATTTGAGACCACACTAGCAAGTAAAGTGTGCTGAATAAACAAGGCTTCGCACCTGGGCATTTTCTTTGTTGTGTACTTTTAGCTAAAAGCAATAGAAACACCTGTTTGGGGGGGGGGGATTTTAAAAAAAAACAAAAAAACAATCAGTGTCATATTTTTGCCCAATAAATAAATAAGGGAAGTCAGCTGTCACTTCGTATCACTCCGCTCCTTCTTCACAGAGTCTGCTGAAATAAGTTGCGAAGCTTTGACAACTTTTCTGGGAGTTTAAAGTTCAACTCACCCGCCTCCTCGAGCAGACTACTACCAAAGAGTATCACTCCACACCAAAAAGCGGAAAACCGAAGTAGCTCCATTTAGAACGGGACTGTGCGCTGCCCTCTTTCTCATTAATTTACCGAAGCCTTGACAGCGGGTTAATATCCAGTCTCCGCGGACTTTCTTCGGCCCGCCTGTTACTCTTTATTTTCTAAACGCCTTCACGGCTCCGAGAAGAAGAAGGAGAATGGGTAAACACAAGGCAGGACTTACCCTATATGACTCACAGTATGTGCGCGTTTCATGAAACAGGAAATCTTCTGAAGGGGTTGGACAGTTTTTTTTTTCTCCTCTTCTTCTCGTATTCTTTTTTTTCTTCTTCTTGGTCAGACTCATGCGGCTCTGAAACATGTCATTAAGAGGCTCAAACGCAGCAGAACAAGACTAGAAATGACACGCTCAAAAAAATAGCTTAACCACCTATAGGCTTTTAAGTCAATGCAAACACCCTTTTACTTCAAAACAGTCACTCGTCGCAGATCTTATTTAGAGCTGTCAGCTTTGAAAGGTAGCTGCTGAGTTCTGTGTTTTGGATTTATAAGTATTACCGCTTTTTACACAAATAAAAACTCAGCACAGTAAACTCACTTAGGCGTCCCCATCAAAGTTTAAAGTTTAAATTGCATTCCTCTGCTGCTGCTACTGCAGGATTTTGCTGGAGAAGTTCCAGGCCCACTGTTTGTCAAGGATGACACGAGAAGCTGTGAGAGTGTCTTTATATCTCACAGTGTTGGTTTTTATTGAAGACACACAGAGGTTAAGTCCACTATAACACCGATAAATTACTGGTCTATTGCCAGGGTTTTGCAGACATGCTTTTGCTCTGCATACTTGAGCTGTGATGTCAGGTTGCAGTTGTGACCCTGTGGCTTATAATTCTCTCTCTCTCTCTCTCTCTCTCGCCTTCCCCCCGGCTGTACTTTCTATAACCACCGGCTCAGTGAACTTTATTAGCACCCCTTGTATTACTTCTGGTAAGCCGGCTTCAGTGTAGGTGTGTGTGTGTGTGTGTGTGTGTGTGTGTGTATTTAAAAAAAAAAAAAAAATCGTGTTTTGATGTTGATAGTGATAGTTGACTGTACATTTTAAGCACACAAATTTAAAACAGGAGGTTTTAATGTCTAATGCAACATGCTTTCTATGTACTCTTAAATAGTACAGTGCATTTTTTTTTTCCTGTTTGCTCGTGGTCAGTGGGTGTGGGTGGTTAGGTTTACATGAGTGAGTGCACATTTTTTTATTCAAGCCTGTATGGCATTCAGCCACCCAGCACTGCATGATGGGGTCCAAGCCACAAGGTGGAGATCCCACAGCGTTGTGAGGCAGCTCCCCACAGATCATAGAAAACCTAAGTAGATCACAACATCCTGCTCAGTGACCACAGCACCCGAACAAAACGCCTTCAGAACTTTATAAATATACTCTATTCCAAACTGTGTGACTTTATCTGCCTCAGCGCAACAGGAAGCACAGCTCACTCAAGTGTGCCAAGAAAGGTTTATTTATGTACGCTTTTGCCCCCCCCCTCCCCAAACCTTGCACAAGTTTCTCCATGCACCTCTACCTTTGAATGATTTTTTTTTTTTTTTCCTAGTTCATTGCACAAACGCAGATAAACAAGCACCAGGTAAACATACAGGTCTCGGCGTTCTTGTAAACTTCTCTGGTCATGTGAAAAGATCAACAGACCAGGGTGATAACAACTTTGGATTCATGCCTTGCGATAACACCTGTGGGAAACACGCACTGCATGCCGCCTATTATAAAAGGCTTTCAGGGATGTCAGTCTCTTTGCACCTCTGTGTCTCTGTTATTAAAATAATGATAAAAACAAGTGTGGTGTCTCTCCCACACAAGATTTTATGCATATAATGCATGCTCATTCCTTGCAAGATCCCTTCCCCCGCATGTGCCCACAGGAGCTATGCCACAAAAGGAGAAGACGCACGGGGATATTGATTCATCACTAAGTGCTAAGCTGAAGAGAAGGCAAGTAGTCCAAAGTGAGGAAGATGCTGAATTGCTACACCTACTCAACTCAACAAATATTGTTAAAAAATTATTATTATTATTATTATTTTTAAACAATATTTGACCAACTGTTTGTTAATGCAAATCTCTAACCAGCCAATCACATGGCAGCAACTCACCGCATGTAGACATGGTCAAAATGACCCACTGAAGTTCAAACCAGAGTATCAGAATGGGTATGAAAAACGATTTGAGTGACTCTGAACGTGGCATGTTTTTCAGGTGGGAGTATTTCAGAAGCTGGTGATCTACTGGGATTTTCCCACATAACCATCTCTATGGTTTACAGAGAATTTCTTCTTTTTTGGACCAATATTCACTGAGCCGCAGTTCTCCCAGTGAAAATGCCTTGTTGTTGCCAGAGGTCAGATAAGAACGGCCAGACTGCATCAAGCTGATAAGAAGGCAACAATAACTCAACTAACTACTCGTTACAACCAAGGTATGCAGAAGAACATTTCTGAACACATGACACATGGAACCTTGGATTAGATGGCGTATAGCAGCAGGAGACCACACTGGGGTGCCATTCCTGTCAGCTAAGAACAGGAAACTGAGGCTACAGTTCACACAGGCACATCAAAACTGGGCAACAGAAAAATGGAAAACAGTTCCCTGGTCTGAGTCGTCTCGATTTCGGCTGCAATTTTCAGGTGATAGGGTCAAAATTTGTTGTAAACAACATGGATCCATCCTGCCTGGTATCCGTGATTCACACTGCTGGTGGTGGTGGTCCAGTGGTGTGGGGATATTCTTTGGTACAATTTGGACCACTTAGTACTGACTGAGTATCATTTAACCCCAAAGCCTACCTGAGTATTGTTTCTGACCATGTCAATCCCTTTACAACCACAGTGTACCCATCTTCTGAAGGCTGGGTAACACTCTGTGTCACAAAGCTCAAATCATCTCAAACTTTTTTCTTGAACATGACAATGAGTTCACTGTTTACATGACAATTACCAAACAAACAAGCAAATATACTACTGGTAGCTTATAGTCTTAGGTTAATGGATATATTTTTTAAAAAATCTGCTGCTGAAGCAAAATGGGCTAGAAAATTAAATCACAAGTGTTTTATTAACTAGGATTTTTGTTGCTGTAGAAGTGTTTGGTTCTCTTTCAATAAAACAGGAGTCAGGATGAAGAAATGTTCTCACAAAGAACCGATCTCCTTTATAGAATCTGTGTTTTGTCCAGTTTTTACAGACATATCACGAAATCGTGATCTCCAGGTCACCTTCAAGGTTAGTGATTCATAAAAATACTTTCTACCCTTTAAGGTGTATGGGCCTGTATCTGAACAGATTCACTCTCACCTCAGCAGAGGAGGTTTAGTCATACTTCTTTGGGGTGTTGTTGGCACAGCGGTTATAAAAGCAAGCAAGCTCCAAGCCACCGACCTCATGCTGTCTGTGTATACAACCTACTTAAAATCAGGACTTTGTTACAGGATAAAATGCTCAAGTTCTGCTTATGCCAAAGGAAAAACTCTAGTCCCATGAGAGCAGCAATGTGTATTTGCACAACAGAGAGAAATGTAATACAACATGCAAATTGCTAGTGAGAATAGTGGCAAAACCCCCCACAATTGAGTCATTTTGAATCAGTGTCTTCTTCACTTGAATTGCACATGATTAAGATGTGTGCCTACGCAACTGGAATCTGAAATGTTTCATTAGCTTGTAGATGTCAGTCTGTCAGGTGCCTGTGCCTCAGGATGTGCCTCTTCAGTCCTTCAGATGCTACTTTTGCCCCAGAGAGCTCACATCCTCTCTTACAGTATTACAGTCAAACTGCACCGGTTACAGTACAGCATCGTTTTTTAGGGTTCCAGGCTTTTTTAAGGATTAAGATGACTGCATACTCCGAGCCAAAGAAGCACTGAGAGTGAGAAGGAGCACTCCACCATAGCTAATGACCTAAATCTGAATGTGGGGGTGGGGGGTTACTTGCAATCGCGTTAATACATCTTCCTAACTACCAGATAAGCTGTAGCATGGCACACATTGTGAACACACCTGACTGGTCACTGGTCCATCACAGAGCTAACACAGAGAGACGCACAAGACAGACAGTTCACACCCACATATGCACCTAAAGCCACTATGGACCGTGGAAAATGACGCAACCTGAGAAAAAAAGAAGGGCTCCAGACCAGCAGATTCAAACCAAGAAACGTCCTGCTGTGAGGTAACAGTGCTAACCCCTGCACTGCTGTATCTCCCCTTCATGAACCGCCACCTGGTATTACACCACCTGGTGAACCTGCAGTCAGCTGAGACTGAAGAAGTCACTTGGATGAGTGACAAAATGTTTCTCCCACTGAAAACGCTACATCCAGTTCAAAGGAATCAACTTTTTGGGCTCCACCTGGTAGTTTTTGCTTAATCTTGCTGACAAGGAAGGTTTCAATAAGTATGTAATAGTGAATCTTAGGGCTGGAGACTGTTTGGCGAGCTCACCACACTCCC
This sequence comes from Tylochromis polylepis, assembly GCA_015107715.1. NCBI lineage: Eukaryota > Metazoa > Chordata > Actinopteri > Cichliformes > Cichlidae > Tylochromis > Tylochromis polylepis. The sequence goes on along the minus strand of VVHJ01003260.1, from coordinate 3,726 downwards.
CACGGGACTTATTCCCTGACCAGTTGGCGAGTGGCAGTCGGTAGGTAGGTAAAATTTGTTGCATAGTGGTATGCTGCACTGATAAACTCCTCGTGATCGCTTTGTCTGCTAGCAGGTTTCCACAGTTGCCTTGTAGTTTGGATGGAAGATGTTGCTGACATGTCAGGGAACACTCGCCAACTATTCGCTGAGCGGTAGTGAAAGTTTAAAAAGTGCCATGTGAAATGTTTTTAAAGTAAAAGTTGCACCTTTTGAAAGGTGTTGGTTATAACTTTAATATACACACAATACAAACTACATAGATGTGCAAAAAACATGCCCCATATGGTGAAGATGGGTAGGTAAGGTAAATCACAAAATAACGTTTTACTTTGTAAGTTCATGCACTTTGCCACAAGTTTTACTCGGTGCTCAGGAACTGTGAGGCAGACATGTCCTGCACAAGGGTCACACAGTCACACCTAACAGCTTTAGTGACACAGTTACAGGGCCACAAACAGTAACACATGTTCCCACACAATGGCTTGGCACAGTTTTCTTGGTACCACTGGTGAACCTAAGGAAGTCGAAATAGCCCATTCTGACAACAACAGGCTCTCTCTGTCTTCTCCTACCGCTGTGAACAGGCTTTGTCCTTCAGCATTAGTCAGACACTGTGAAGGAAGGGAAAGTTTATCTTGAAAGCTCCAAAGGTTACAACCTTTGGTATCACATCACTTTTAGGCCTATTGTTCTCAGGCATAAAATTGATATGTGTCTCAAACTGTGCCAAGACTTGTTTTAGAAAGAGAAGCAAACATGTGAACAAACGCTGCAGCATGTGACTCGCCTTTTCTGTGTCACAGGGAACATCCTGTTGCTCCGTTTAGATTGTGTGCAATGGTGAAGCAAAAAATGGGGGATGAAACAACAACAACTTTTATCTGTACCCAGCATGCGTGTACCTGTGTAAATCCAGGCTAACCACACTGAGTATTGCATAAAATTCTGTCTCACGTAACACAACGTTGTAGTAGTGCTATTAATTGGAGCACGATGTAAATGTGAAAACTGACGTTTATTCTAAAGTAATAAGACAAGAAAGCAGGAAAAACAGTGAGGATGAAACAACAGAAAAGGGGGGGGGGGAAACTAGGAAAGACAAAAACCTACCAACATGTCAGCTGATATTGTTTGGAAACCATTTCTTCCCTTAGAGCATAATGGCACACATCAAGCGTTTCAGCGGCTCTCGCCACAAATGGCTTGCATTGAAGTATGTAACTGCTTAAAGGAGGATTGCACAGCGTAGGCTTAAACCAGCTTTGAGTCTGTCCTGTCATTGGCCTGTAACTACATCTGTGGTGCAACAGAGCAGAGAGAAGATGATGAAGATGATGGTCATGCCATTCTTCAAACCAAGATTACAGGGAGCGGACCATTTAAGCAAAGAGGGGAAAGATTCATTTGCCTTGCTCTCAATAAAATGTTTCAATATGGGTCCCTAATGTGGCTGGAGATATGGTTACACACATGCATACTCAAGGTGGTTTATGCTGAGAGGTATTGCGTGCTGTTTATCGGAGAATTTCATGCATACTAAAAAGGAAACATATGCTTTGTATTCGATCTCTGCAGCGATGAAAGATTTATTTTGTTTGGGTCTAACAACCTTATAGATTCTCCCTTTAAGGTTTATGTGTTTCTGTATTAGTGAAACTAGCAATACATAATTAGACACTGTACTATAATGATGTCATTAGTTTTTCATTGGGAGTAAAACATGCACTTTAAAGCTGCAAAAATGATTTCTGTGAAGGAGGCAGATCATAGAAATGCAGTGATCATCTCACTTTCCAGTTCTTTACTTTATATCACTTTAGCAGTTTATTGTATTGTTTTTTTAAAGCGCATAATTTTTACTATCTCGCTTTACTTTCTTGCCCTCATTGATGTTGTTTCCTTATAAATGAACCAGCTTTTTTATTTTAATAATAGAAACAAGCAAAACCTTCACCAAACACAAAGAAAGATTAGAACCCATCCTTTATTATTGCTAACAGTCAGAGTTTACGGAGGTCATTTGGCTCATTTTGACTTATGGCAGTAGGAAGAGCACGTAATAAAATTAATGATGACTGAAAAAGCTACTTGGACCTAATGGTTTACTTCGAGGCAATGTTAATATCAGTAAATCAAACTCAAACTGCTGTGAAAAGAGGTTGCACCTATTCCCGAGTTGTCTGGGAGTAGCCTACATGTGGCCCTAGACTCCCTGCATAAGGTCATTGTGTGAAATCAGTATTATTAATATGTTCATAAATTACTTAAAAGATAAACCTGCTTCAGGTAGTTCTTCTTCCACTGGATTTCTAAGCTTCAGAACTTGAAATGTCAGTGGTCCAATGCACTGTAAATAAAAAGAACTCAAAAACGTGATGGCAATTTATTGATGAACCTAAGGCAAAGTGCTTTCAGTTCAATTCAATTTTATTTATATAGTGCCAAATTACAACAACAGCTGGCTAAAGGTGCTTTACATTGTAAGGTAAAGACCCTACAATAACACAAAGAAAACGGAGACAACCCAAAAAAATCATAAGCCCAAGTGCTTTGGCAACAGTAGGAAGGTAAAACTCCCTTTAAACAGGAAGAAGCCTCTGGCGGAGCCAGACTCAGGGAGGGGCAGCTATCTGCCACGACCGGTTGGGGATTAGGGTAGAAAGACAAATATTTCAGAGGTATAATATTTAGAATAAATGCTACATTTACCTTTTAACTGCAGTGGAAACACATAATATTTCAGATAATTTCCATAATGTGGCACTGTAAACCCCAAACATCCCACCTTCACTTACAGAGTGGCTACAATATTAATTAAAGCTGCAAGCAGCGATGAGAGGGCCCTCGCACCCCGGCGCGTCGAGCCACGCCCAACACCTACCCCCAGCAGGTCCGATCTGATGTCACACTGGCAGATTTCACGCATAGAACCACGAACTAAAACGTCATCTCGGTCCCACTAGGTGGCGCTCTAACCATCGTTGATGAATGGCACATCAATCTTTTCCAAGCTCGACTCTCATCGTGCCTGTGAAGTTTGGGAGAGATTGGACATTGTGTCTTTGAGTGACAGCAGTTTACTGCTTCTTGGCGAGTGATCGAAACTCCACTTGCCACCATGACAGCCCCGTTTCACGAAACGTAAAAAGCTTCGCAATTTAACAGCACAAAGGTCTTTAGATTCCATTCACCAAAGATCATGTCGATGTGATGAAATCCCTAGGAGGAGTTCGTTAAAGTACGAGGCCTGAAAACAGGGAAAAATGTCCCCAAAATTACATGTTCAATTGAAAATGGCTGACTTCCTGTTGGATTTGGGATATTGCTCCAAGAGACTTTTTTGTACATCTTGATCTCTTACACAAGCCTGCCAAATTTTAGACTCATAGATAAAACACAGTGCAGGGGCTGGTCTTTTGAAATATTGTAGCCAATTTAACATGGCCCAGGTGTGTAGCTGACGCTGACCAAATATGAAGCTGATCCGATCAAATCCCTAGGCGGAGTTCGTTAAAGTACGAGGCCTGGAAATGGCAAAATCGGGGCAAAAATATCACTTTCAATTGAAGATGGCAGACTTCCTGTTGGGTTTACGTCGATGGGCCCACTGACTCTTTTGTTCGTCTTGGCATGTTACACATGTGTGCCAAATTTCATTCATGTAGCTCAAACGATGTGTCCGTA
>VVHJ01003257.1:0-12318 GCA_015107715.1 Tylochromis polylepis | reverse complement strand
TGTTTGTGAATAAACAGAAACTTTTCATGTGCTTTTTTTTTTTTTCCTCTTGTTTTTTGTGCATGCCTGGTAAAAAGGTGGGGTAAAAAGGTGGGGTAAAAAAGTCACCGACAGAACGTGAAGGAAGTACAGGAAGTCGCTGACTTCTGACTTGCTGCCAGAGCACAGTTATGTGTCTGTTGTAGATGTGCGCACGCTTTGAAGCAGGTGAAACACTGAGCCCTCTTTAAAAATGACTGCAAACGGACGTGAATCAGAACGACTTTGTCCTTTTCAAATATGTCATTTTTCACGTTAAACTCAACTTTTAAAACTTTCTCAACTTTCTTTATAATTAGCCCCAAACCATAGGACGCTCTTTACAAAGCTGAATAGTGGATAATTTTCAGGAAATTACAAGGAACGTTCCCAGGTCAAGGTCAAGGACAAAACGCAACTTGTTACGCTTTCACTGTTTGAGGAAGTCTGAAGTGTGTCGTTGACCTTGAGGAGAAGAGACTGAGCCAGTGAGAGGCCTGTTACCTCAGGCATCAGCGGAAATGAAGGCATTGTTGCAGAGCACATATATTTCAGGTTAGCCTGCTTGTGTGTTTGGAGGATGCCAGTGGAATGAAAACACTGGTAATCAGATGCAGGATGTTTGTGCGGTATAAGGAGGAGAGAGGATTATACTGCAGTGGCCCAGAACCTCGGGTTCTCGTAGCTGCTTCCACTCGGTGCTTGTTCCTGATTAGTAAAATCGATGGACGAGTGCTCAAAAATTGATTTCTATATTCCAGCAAGGAGAGGTTAAAAGCAACGATAGAAAGAAGAAGATAACAAAGGAAACGAGTGACTTACTGAGAGATGTGATAATACTCTTGTATTTCCTCAGTGCTGCACACCAAAAATATATTTTGTATAAAAAAACATATGTACATAAAGCGTGCGGATCGATTGAATGCTAATGACCCAGCTTACTTTTAGAAGCAGCACTCCATTAGCTTAAACACGATAACATAAGCCAGAACATGTTAATACTGGATAACATTAGTACATTAGTGAATGTAGTAATATAAATGTGAGCCAAAACCATAGAGGCAGTCGGTGTATATCACCCGCTGGTTGGTGGAATCTGTTTTCATGTCTCAGGATGAGTGTTTCTACCAGGTCTGACGGTGAAACTGCATGCTCTTTGGTTAATGACTCCTTACTGACAACTTGTTACCCATGAGCGTGCGGTTTCTCGCCATGGTTAATCCTGCATTTACAAAAAAAGATCTTTTTATTCAGTGTGATCAAAAATGAGCGATTGAGCCCATATACTCAGCACAAAAATGTTCACAAACGTTAAGGTAAAAGACTTCTGTAAGACTGGAACCACATCTTTGGCCTTCACATGTCATTTAGGTTTAAGGAACTTCATTTTTCCATGTCCAAAACATAAAGCTCAGTGAATTTCCATGTCTTCTGCTGTTTATGGCCAAAACAGGGTTATATTAATTACTGATTTAGACCAAACAGAAATGAGGTCGGGTGCTCTCATAGCTAATTACTGTTAGCTAATGTTAAGCTAACATTAGCCTTTCACAGCATTGCTACTTCACAAACAACAATGGCTCCTGACTAGCTGCCGGTGTTGAAAACCAGATCACTATGACCTGTTGTTAAGTTACTGGAAACAAAATGATAGCAGCCGCTCTATTAGTCCAACCAAACAAGGCTAACATCAGCCTTTGTAGAGGATTACACCAGATGCAGAACGATAACAGTAACATTTTAAGATGTGAACATTGTGTCGTGTTGTTAGTTTGAAGAGAACAGCTGAAGCTCCCACAAACTGAGTTCTGTGTTTGGATATGTCACATGTGTGCATCTTTGAGCTACTGGACTTTCCAGACTGCAGTTGCCTAGGTAACCTTTAATGTACTGAGTCATATGTGTTCTACAGTCTCATTGGTTGAGCACCTCAAAGTTGAGATAAGTTTATCTTGGGACACGCTCACTTCAAGGCACTCGTGTTTTTGTTTTTGTTTTTTTTTGCCCGCAGTCACTTGAAACTGCTGAACGTCACTGACTTTCTTTGGTCTTCAGTCACCACGTTGCTGCAGATCTCTTCCTTTGTAGACGCAGCTTGACCGTACTTGCATTTTTTGACTTGTGCTCCTCTTTAACTTATCCCTCATCGTCTACCCGTTCGCTAAATATCTGCATACGTGATCCGTACTTCTGTATGCGAGTAAGTTTAAGTACGTTTGAAAAAAGTGCTAAGGCTGAAAAAAACCTGTGTGCTGATTTCATTACATAACATTTTCCGAGTGAATTAAGAGCATGACCTTGTTAGGGACAGAGTAGGCATTAACAGAACTTTGAAAACTGATGAATATTTGTACTACTTTCTTCTGAGTAAGACTGCAACAGTTTGGGGGTTTTAAACAGTTGAACAGACAAAACGACACACTTGACGCACGTCTGGGCACTTGCTGCCTATCATTTGGTGACCGAGCTTCTAGGGACAGAATTCAGTTCAGTCTTCACGTACAGAAACCTGTTCACAGAGAACAGAAGAAGTGTGACTCTTATTTGAAATACATAATGAATAGATCCTTAACACAAAAAGCACATTTTGGTAAAACATGGCCAAATATGTTTGGCTGTTACCGGCGGGCTGACAAGAGCATTTTCTCATCGTTATTGGTTACTAATGGGTTGTGGATCACATTGGTTCTGCCTTAAGGCTAATGGGAAATGTGTGTGTGTGTGTGTGCGTTTGTGTTTGCCTGCGCAAATGTGTGCAAGCTGCAATAATGACCTCCTGTGTTTGAAAAAGCCTGTGGGGATGATATACCAGGAAGACTAGTGCAGGAAGCCAAGTCCTGATGTCACTTCCTGTCTAAACCTGTGTTCCTCAAGCTTCAGTGCATTTCTCACTTAGCGTTTCTCTGATTTATTGAATGTATTTACTAGAGTTCCTAACAGAGGACACGAGCTTTTCCAGTACGTTATTGCCCTGACACATCCTGCAGTACCAGCCAACTCCAGTGTGTGATACAACCAACAAGCATCAAGCTAAATACGCCCATGATCCTGTTTCCTCATTGGCTGTTTCTTGCAACTTTGTGAGCGTGGGAACGAGCATGGATGAGCTTCTTTGCATTATTGTGCGACTTTGTTGTTGTTACACATTAGACCTGATCAGGACTAGCAGGTTTAAACATCAAAACTGCAGAGTGGTAGAAAAGCAAGTCCCGTGTACTGCAAGTTAAAGTAACAGCTACAGTACTGCAACATGCTGCGCACACCTGTGTGCTTTCAATCTCACCAGTGAGTGAGATGATGGATGTTGCAGCAGAATTACATTCAGGGGAATGAACCAGTCAGATGAGGAAGAAGTGTTGTGGCGTGCTGTATTTTTAAAGCAGAAGTGAAACGCTTCTCTGTGGTTGGTTCCTTTCTCAGGTTTCTGAGAAGGAGAGACCGTGTAACAGGAAGTGAGGCAGGAGTAGCAGAAACACACAGGAAGTGAAGTGAGGCCTCCCTCTGCTCACTCTGGTTCATAAATAACACAAACCTACACACGATCCACATTTTGATTTCAATTTTAAAAATTTTTAAATTGAGATTTTTTTTAACGATAATTAAGTTTTAAGTATTTTTTTTTTAAAGTTTGTTTTCAAATGTGAGCATTAGCTGTTCATTTAAAAAAAAAATCTTTTTCTAAAATCTGCTAGTCCTTAGTACCCTTGTACTCTAGGTCCCCAATACAAATGTCACACCCTCAGAATATGAATGAATTATAAAAATATCAATAAAGAAGCATATTTAGATATTAACGCTTTATTAAAATATGTTGTATGCATGTTATATTTATATCTCAGACTAAATGTAATGATATTAACCTGCTAATGATATAATATAATAGCCTAAAAAAAGAATAGTTAGTTCCTTTGCTAGCCTGAACAAGCTAACATGACCTGTTATTTTAGCCCAGATAGTACAATACTAGTGATAACTAGTGATTGGCACTTTGTTAGCATAAACAGTGTGACTTTGGTTAACATCTTGATTGCTCATAAGAGAGGTCAGTCCTAGTCTGCATGGAGTTAGGGAAACAGAAGTCTGTGTGTTTTGCGTTTATTTTTGAGCATTTACTGAATGATTAAATTATACCCCGCCCCATTTCTTTACTACAGTTTATCTTTGGTAGAAGCCCACAGCCTCTTTGGTGGGTGCCATATTTTTCATATGCAGGAAACGCCTTGCTAACACTGGTTATGCATTAACCTAAACAAAATAAAGCTAGCTGATAATTTAAGCGATTAAGCAGAAGACTGGATAGCATTACCTGCAGCTGTAGCTTGTTGTCGTCATAGTGAGAAAGGCTAAAGTAGAAAATGGAGGTGAAAATGTTGTTTTCATATTGGTACAGTTTAAAAAATTCTTAGCCTATGTAAGGCCCGTGCATAGATCAGTTTGCTAATAATTGTATTTTGGAATTTAATCCATGCCCTTTTCACAACAGATTCGTCATTAACAGAAGTGGAGTTAGGAAAAAAGATATGACCGTATTTTGCTTCCAACGAGCCCGAACTTCTCCTGATGTGTCAGAAGTGTCCCTGCTCTTCAGGGCTCCTTCAGGCTTTTCCTTTGGACACTGGCTGCTCTTTCACTCATGACACTTTTCATAATCATTTAGTCATTGTTCAGTCTTGTTGAAAAGTGTTTCTTTTGGTATTAAAGAAACATGTATTTAATACAAACATATTAAAAACCATATTTGGCTCTTGTACTGTTTAGCATGAACCCAAATATTCCCCTTTAAGTCCGTGACATGTTGTCCCAGCTTTTTGTGTTTTTTGCATTCCTCACAAGCCTCTGATATGTGCTGTTTGGGCCTGTATTTACCTCTCCTCTCTCATCCTGAAAAGAAAAATAGGGGCATCGGAGACATAACCTCTGCACTGAACCCTTTTTGCTTCTGCAGGAGCATCTTATTTTTGTGATGTGTATCTACCAAGAATTTTCCACAGCAGTTTCTCTGTGATACAGAGAAACTGGAGCTATAAGAAGTGAGGGCAGCACTGCATTGTTTTTGTGTACAGTCTGCAGTTTTTGTACACACTGCAGCTTTAAGTACTGCACTCATGCCGTGGGAAGGATCATAGCCTTTTGTAACGTCCATAGGGGTCACGTGACTGTTTTCTCTCTCGTCCCCACCAGCCTCCTCTCATCCAGGCAATCTTCAGTGGAGATTCTGAAGAGATCCGTATGCTCATATACAAGTCTGAAGACATCAATGCTTTGGTAAGGTCACAAGGCTGCTCTGAGACACCTCTGTCCATGTTAACAGCTTAAACACTCACCTATTCATATTTTCCACAGAGCACACGGTTTGTAACCACAAATAAACTATACGTGGGTACATACCTTATTGGCCGCTGCTGTGAAGTGGCACCTCCTAATAATGTGTGAAGGAGGAAGCGTGAACTCTCCTTGTTACGTGCCACGTGTGTATATATGACCCATGATAAAAGCTGTCTTTGTAAAGAATGCCAGTCTCGTTTAGGTGGTTTCGCCATAACTCTGTTCATCCTGCACACGAACCTTCACACAAAGCATTTATGTTCTCTCCATCGTCTGTAAACATGGATGTTTTTGTGCAGAAAAAGTTTCCTTTGCCCAAAGTCGGCTTTTAGGGAAATAAAACTGGACTCGGTGGCAACCACCTTCTTCTTCGTTCCACCCCCACTTCCTGTTTTCGAATGAGAGAATCAGGCCTGCAACTTAAGAGTCAGTAAAACCAGAGTTCAGGGTGAGTGTTCTGCTCATATGGGTGCGCGTAGCGGTGCAGGCCTGAGTCTGGGCTGTCCCCTCTGCTTATGTCAGTCCACTCAGCCAGTCAGGTGGGCATTTATTCAACGAGACGCTCGCAGCACAAGGTCAGTGATCTCCAACTCATCTGTGACCTGATACCGCAGTCAGCCACTTGAAAGGAAATGGCACTGGATTTAAAGTGCTTACAGATTTGGACATCAGATCCATTTGTTGATGGTGCACATGTGTATGTTTGGTAAATGTAAACAGAAGTTTTTGTGTTTGCAAGAAAACTCCACAGAGCGCTCTAAATGTTGCTCTGCAGACCGGCTTTGCCTTAGAGAAATGCAAAATGACTACAAGGATGTGCAAAAGAGCCACAAATGGGCAAAAAACACCCTCAAAGAAACATAAAGACACCTAAAACTGCCACAGAGACACACAAATGACCACGAAGGGGCGAAAAACCCACGTCGACAACCACAGAGACTCAGTCAAACAGCCACAAAGTCACACAAACAGATAACAGAAACCATCACAGAGTGAAAAATGTCTGCAACTATGTGACATGTGCTCATGTGCGGGAGGGTCATTTGTCTCATAATGCACCACTGTTCCTCCACCAGGATGCAGAGAAGCGCACTCCGCTGCATGCAGCAGCCTTCCTGGGCGATGGTGAGATCACCGAACTCCTCATCCTCTCAGGTAAAACGCGCCCGTCCATCTCCACGTCTGTCTTTCAGATTTCAGCTGGTTTTGTTGTTTTTTTGTTGTTGTTTTATTGAATGAATGAGGATGTGGAGCTTTATGATACTTATAAATCATCCCAGATCAAATACAGTTAGCTCATGTCCAGTTTAAAAACACACAAACAAAAAGCCCCACATTGTGTTGGTAATATTTACATTGCCTAAACCTTGGTGTAGCCTAGCCACTAACATCTAGACTGTCACAGAAGATTGTGGATGCCCACAGTGCGCTTATCATTACCTGGTTGAAAATAATTACCGTACGGATGCATTTAAGGCTCGTGTTAGCTGATGGGAGTGGAAGGCCTGTGTTTCCTGCCATCTGTGGCTTTGATGCTGGGAGCCGTGAGGACATTTCTTTGTAAACGTGAGGTTACATGTTTTCCGTGTTTACCCTCCTGTTTCCACTATGCAGGGGCACGCGTCAACGCCAAGGATAACATGTGGCTCACCCCTCTCCATCGTGCTGTGGTGTCTCGGAGTGAGGTGAAAACGCACACGCGTGCGCACACACGCACGCACACACACACACACACACACCTACCTACCTAAGTGCGACTAAATCTAATCCTTTTTCCCAAAACGGCATCAAGTCGGGCAGTGCGGTCGCTGTATTTACATGAAAGCAGACAGATGACTTTTTTTAGGTCTCAACCAGAACTCGCACTGTTCTCCAACTTAAGGGAATCTCCTGGTATCCATACTGGTAATTCATCACAGCTGGCACTGTCTGTGTGTCCATTTATAGATATTCAGGTCGCACTTATTATCAGTGTGTGTTGACGGCTACTTTTTGTTTTGTTACAAATTCCAGTCTTGTTCAAACGTATTTAAAACGTTGGTATTAGGCTACGGCTGTCACGGGCTTTTTGTTTGGTTTCAGGTCGGGTAAACCAGAGGAAAGAGGGCTGATTTATTGATTATATATGTTTGAATACCAAGTGTCGTGGGTTTGAATATCAATATAATATGTACACGGTAAGAGTGCTTAGAGTCTTAGCGGGCTCTTGCTTATTAAGACTGTATGTATTTATGCGGGAGACTAACTTTATTTCCAAATTCTGATCCTTCTCTCTAAATTTAACTGTGCAAAAGTCTTGATCCGCCCCTCATTTCTTTGTATTTGCCAGGGAAATGGGAAACAGCCAAGGAAATCCAGTATGTAAGGCAAAAGCAGATTTTGGACAGTTGTTAGGTTCAGAGTCGATATCTGCTGAAAGCACCTTTATTCGCTCTCTTCTGATTTCCTTATGTCTGGTTCCCTGAAAGCAACATATAAAGCAATAAGTTGTGGCTCAAGACTTTTGCACAGCTCTATATATACAGCTAAGATTTTGCTCAGGCCTAGGACACATTACTGTATTATTACTGATGTGCTGATAATAAATACTGTTATAGAAAAACAGCATAGAAGTATGAGGAAATGCTTAAATGAAGTGAATATGCTAAAAAGATTAGAATAAATAATATATAATCACTTTAATGTTAACCTAATTATAAACTCACTGATGCCTATACAGGGCTTCATGTGACATTTCAGTGGGCGCGTCTTCCCTTAAATAACCTAAACTCACATTGTTATGAGAAACTACTTGTTTATAAGCCACTCTTTTCACATACCCAAAGGATTCCTCCCACTTAGCCACCGCTGCCTAAAGAAAAGAGCTGAAGTAAATGTTGGCTCAACACGTTAGTCAGGAGGGGAATTGGAAAGAGGACGCTTCGTCCCCTGGTTTAATGGCAGTGATTTCACTCCTTAAATAATGTTCTGCGATATCAGCTCTTACACCATATCCATGCTCTGTGTCTAACAAAGGAACTACATTTATACGGTTATGTGCAAACTTCCAAATTCTTCCTCAGGAGGCTGTTCGAGTCTTGATCCGCCACTCTGCCGACGTGAACGCGCGGGACAAGAACTGGCAGACGCCGCTGCACGTTGCTGCAGCGAACAATGCGCTGCGATGTGCTGAGATCATCATCCCGCTGCTGAGCAGCGTCAACGTGTCAGATCGTGGCGGACGTACCGCCCTCCACCACGCTGCCCTCAACGGCCACACTGAGGTAAAGCGGCCTGGAGCCGTCTTTTTAATCGCTGAGCGTGAATGATCAGAGCGGGGCTGTACTCGGTTGTGCTTCACACCGCAGTTCACAGATAAACAGGCTGTGATGTAACCGTCCTTTGTGCTGTTCTGGTTGAATAGCTCGGTTGAAGGAAACAGGTGGGTGAGTGCAGCTGTGTCGCTGGGATTATTAAGTGGGCTGTGCATTTTGAAGCACTCGTCATCTTAGACAGGATCGTTCAACAGCAGCCAGATCTAAAATTAACAATGAGAGGCGGCAGATTTGTGGAGCTGAGCTGAATGGGTGGTGCCTTCGTTTCTGCTCGATGGGCCCTCCGGCGTGTGTTCATGCAGCGACTGGGCCGAGAGATGAGACCTATTTACAATGCGGTTATAAAAAGACCCGCCCACTTACACATCCTGTTGCACACATACAGATACCTCCCCCCGATATTTCCTTCTCACGTCCTCTCTGTTTATTTGTCAGATGGTAAACCTTCTCCTCACTAAAGGAGCCAACATCAATGCCTTCGATAAAAAGGATGGCCGAGCTCTGCACTGGGCAGCTTTCATGGGTAAGAGACAGAAACGAGGCGCGTTACGCACACAGAGGTAAAGTCCTTTGCTTTACCTGAACGTGTATTACTGTTCTGTGACAGATTACTTTATTAATATTTGCATTTATAAAATCTCTGAACAAAAACCAATTCCTCCGAGTTGGGTATTAAACACAGATACAGAACCTGAGGCTGCCTGTTTATACAGCTGAAGGTAAACGTAACAAAAATGATTATTATAATAATTCAAACATTAATTAAAACAGTAGGACTAAAAATACAGCAACAGTTCCTGTGCTGTATATTGCAGTTAGTAAGTTATTGAACTTCTCAGTGTATATATAACAGCAGCACTATACCAGTACGGTCCAAAAATAGCAGCCTGGCAAATATATCAGGAAAGTGAACTTTTCATAGCTCTGAGGTCTTTAAAGACATCAGTGGTTCATCAGAGCAGGGCTTCAGTGAAAAGGACTACCGGCCAGCTGAGTGTCAGTGTTGTTGGTAATCCCCTTTAGGTCACTTGGATGTGGTGTGCCTGCTGGTAAGCAAAGGTGCGGAGATCAGCTGTAAAGACAAGCGAGGATACACTCCGCTTCACACAGCAGCCTCCAGCGGACAGATTGCCGTCGTCAAACACCTGCTCAGCCTGTCTGTCGAGGTCAGGACACACACACACACATGTAAACGCACAGCCACACACACTTTTGTCCCCAAACAGTCCACATCGCAAACAAAAATACAACCAGAAATTTACTTTCACTTCCAGTGCCTGTGGTCCCTCGCAGTAGAGGTGACACTGTGTAGAGGAGGATTAGCTAGATCCCGTCCCAGCTTTTCAGTGTGCCATCACTACACCCCTGCTGTTCCAATGTGAAAACTACCACTAACTAAATACAAGGGCACTAAAAAGGACACAGAGGAACATTCCTTCTGTGTGCCTGATCGTTTACTTGAGAACAGCCTACAAACAGAGACGGTCACACTCTTGAGTGAACAGACCGGCCCTGACATGGCCAGCATTCACTGAGTCATTCACAAGTCAGTCGGTCATGTTGGAGAACACAGTACAGGGCCAGGTCACAAGTCTGCTGCTGACCTCAGTGAGTGAACCATTTAGTTCACTTCTTTTAGCTAGCACACTGCATCACCGTACGTTCTGTTCTTTTTAGGTAAACATAAACTTTTATCTAACCATACATTACCCTAAATATTTCTTACTCGCTTTATTGCTCTTTACTGATCATGCCATTTTTTGCACCCCAGTCACGACGATGTTTCTGTTTTCCCTGCCGACAGATAGATGAGCCCAATGCATTTGGAAACGCGCCTCTCCACGTGGCCTGTTTCAACGGTCAGGATACTGTTGTCAGTGAGCTGATCGATTATGGGGCCAATGTCAGCCAGCCCAACAACAAAGGCTTCACCCCGCTGCACTTCGCTGCTGCCTCCACACATGGAGCGCTGTGCCTGGAGTTCCTGGTCAACAATGGGGCCGATGTCAATGTGCAGGTACAGAGAAACGCAGTTACTGGCAAGAGTAGGGCCCAGGAGGGTAATGGTGATGTTTATTTTTATGGAATAAAAAGTAAGTTGGATACCTTCAGAGGCACTTCGGAGGTAAATGAGCGCTGCTGGAATTGAACCTGAAGTTTCTGTGCTGACAGTTCGAGTAGCTGGGTGCAGCATGCTAAATGCTCACGCTAGAAACCTTTTTAGTAAATATTTTGGCCTTTCTTGAAAGTGACTGCAACGTGTTAAAATAAATGAACAGAAAAATTAAAACTCGGTGTAGCGGCTGTTTGCCGATTAATCAGATTTTAGAAAGTAAAGACGAGATGGGAGAAACACCCTTCGGTCGTCTTACGAGAGCTGATGTTGCATCGTTTGTCCACCGAGTGGGATTATGGAGTGTTGACAGTGTTCTAGAATTTCGAGCATCGGGAATGTTGGCAAGATTTTCGACCTGGCGTTTCGGGAAATGCTGAATGTGACCCAAAGAGCACCGTCCCCACAGTCGAGCACAGAGGTGGAAGCGTGATGCTTTGGGGACGTGCTCGTTAAAATATAACAGATGTAAAAATACTGTTTCTTCTCTGTCCACGTTAGAGTCGGGATGGAAAGAGTCCTCTCCACATGACTGCGGTTCACGGGCGTTTCACTCGCTCCCAGACCCTCATCCAGAATGGTGAGGCTTCTCTATGCTGGTGTTTGTCTTAAAGCCACCTTAGCTCCGCCATGTCGTTATTTATTCACGTTTTGTTTCAGGCGGAGAGATAGACAGCGTGGACAAGGATGGCAACACTCCTCTTCACATTGCCGCTCGCTATGGCCACGAGCTGCTCATCAACACGCTCATCACCAGTGGAGCCGACTGCACCAGGTTTGTTTGTCGACGTGTTGACAATGTCATTGATTACAATGGCGTGTTATATGAATAAGGAGATAACCATTTCTTTCTCCAAAGGCGAGGAGTCCATGGGATGTTTCCTCTTCACCTGGCTGCCTTGAATGCGCACTCTGACTGCTGCCGGAAGCTACTGTCATCAGGTAGCTGATTGGGAAATGGTGCATGATAGATGTAGTTAAAGGGGGCCCACTTCGCTTTGCCTTATTTTCTGCCCCGTAACGCTACAGTTTCCAAGTTCCATGTTAAAGACGACCAAAGCTCGGAATAAGGTAAATGTTTGTAAATGCGATAAGTCGAGAACGAGGCAACGTAGAAGTTCAACTTGATACCATAAGTGTGTCTAATAATAATCTCGGCTTGAGTTTGGATCTCGGTGACCTCGACCTCAAGGTGAAGGTCAGAGGTCAAGTTTTCTGGACATTTTCTGAATGCAATAACTCAAGAAGGAAGTCGCCGAGTATTTTAAAATTGATACCACAGGCGTTGTCTGCTCAGAGGCCGAGGGGTGGCGCTGGTGAGTGCCGGTATTTTTTAAGATTAGTGACAAAATTTGCTGATTTAAAAATGGAGTATTCTGATATATCGTCCTACGTTTCTTCGCGTCTTATTCAGACATACAAAACATAGATGGATCTCTCTAATATTTGTCTGCCTGACCTGTTGTGTTTGTGGCATTCCAAACACATGCTCAGAACATTGCTGAAAGATGTCTCTCCCATCTCTTATTGATGAAAAATAATTCATTT
>VVHJ01003256.1:0-12139 GCA_015107715.1 Tylochromis polylepis | reverse complement strand
CACACACACACACAGTGATTTTTCTTTTACTGCTGTGGAAAATTTCAGAATCAGTGTACTGTCGGCAGTCAATCAGTTCCTCACATTTCTTTGTACCCCCATCATTGTGGTTTTGTTTCACAAACAATGGTTTGTGCAAAATGGAGTAGAAACTGATTACGGCCATTCAAAGCCTCCCGGTCCTCTGCTGCTTTTGATTTGAAAGGCTACGGAAATAAAATGATGTTTGGAGAATGCCTGCATCAATCACTGAGGTCAACATTAAAGGACGACTCCAGCCTGATTGGAAATTTTTGCCCATTTCCTATTTTGTCCTTCAGCTTTGCATCATATGGATAGTTTTTTATGCCTTGCTATGTGCCACATTTTACGGAGGCTCTCAAAGTAATAATTTCTGAATTGTGAACTGTCACAAGCTTGTTCATCAAAAGGCACTGTTACTTAATTCTGACTGCACATGGTAAAAAACTTGTTTCAGGTGATTTTGAGTGGCTTTGGTTTGTAGTTTGTTAGCATACTTTACAGCATAATTTACATTAAACACGTGACACAGTTCTCTTTGGCTTCTCTGGCACCAACAAGTCTAGCAAAGTGTAAACAAGTGATAAATGGTACAGGGACACCCACTGAATGGTAACACATTCATAAAGTATGTTAAAGCCTGATCAGATATTCTGATATGATAGAGTTTATGACAAACAGTGAAAACACGCCGATTGTTTTCTCAGGCAAAACGCAAAGCAGAGAAATAAATAGCACGTGTGCTTGGTGTTGATGGCTTGACAAAAGCTAAAGCCCACTTGGTGATAATGAGTACCACAGTGACTGCTTAGCAAAAATCTGATTGTGCTGCTGCGACATTATTGCACTTACTAATGTACAGCTCAGGGTGTGGCGCAATAGGCTCGATGGATAAAATGTGCTCCTTCAATAGATCTATCACACGTGACAAGTTGGAATGCTGTGAAAAATGTAAAGAAAACCAGAATGAAGTGATTTGCAAATCAAGGAAAAGATATCACATGTTTAAACTAGGACAGTTTACTATTGCATGAAGATTTTTAGTCTATTTAGTTTATACTAAAAAAAATAAAAATTCTTCACCCTCAGTAAACATGAAGAAATAATTCTAATTAAAATGCAACTGAAATATATTAAATCAAAGGTTTATTCATTCAAATAATTCATCTTTTAAAGAAAATCTGCCAAAGAAGCAAATTTCATTTGACTAGATTCAATGAAATGTAAAATTTTAAAATTCTAAAATTTTCAGCTGACCACAGAACAGTTTTTCACTTTGCCTCAATCCATTTAAAATGAACTGCGTCCCAGTGAAGACACAGTGGTGGTGTTCATGTAGTGTTCACACATGACATCTTCTTTGCATGATGGGGCTTTAACCTGCATTTGTGGATGGTGCGGTGAGCTGTGTTCACAGACAGCAATTTCTGGAAGTGTTCCTGAGCCCAGGCAGTGATTTCCATGACAGAATCATGACTGTGTTTAATGCAGTGCTGCCTGAGGGCCTGAAGATCATGGGCATCCAATATTGATTTTTGGCTTTGTCCCTTGCACACAGAGATTTCTTCAGATTCTGTGAATCTTTAAATGATATTATGTACTGTAGATGATGAGCTTTTAAAAATCCTTCACAAATTTACATTGCTTATGTAAAATTCTTCTACAAATTGTAGAAGCTGTTTTTTTGTTTGTTTGTTTGTTTGTTTTTACATATTGGTGAACCTTTGCCTATCTTTACTTCTTAGAAACTTTGCCTCTTTAAAATGCAATTTTTATAATGAGACATATTACTGACCTGTTCCCAGTTAACCTAATTAACCTGTAACTGTAACTTCATCCACTTTGCAGTGATATAGTTATGATATAGTTTGTGAAATATCTGGGAGAAAAGAAATTTCACAACGTTATTGACTTGTTGCAATGGTGGCATCCTATTACAATAACACACTGGAGTTCAGTGAGCTTTTTAGTATGACCCATCCCTTCACAAGTGTTTGTAAAGGCGGACTGCATGGCTAGGTGCTTGATTTTTTTTTTTTACCAAAACCATCTCAATTTGAAGATTAAGAGGTGTGGCCCAGTAAGTTTGCCCATATAGTGTAGCATGTGAACCCATTACTCTCCCTTTGTAGTACAACCTTCTGCTCCGAGAAATTTTATTTATTTTTATTTTTTTAAGCAATCATCATACATGGATTTTTAGTTGGTCTTAAATGCAGCCAGATTCTTACTAGTGCCATGGAGTTATTCTCAGCTGGAGTCTTTAGTTTATCAGATCAATAAACTCTAAAACCTTCCCTTAACGCTGGAGCAATGCAGCCTGAAAGTTCTAGCTATGGACTGAGAGATTTATAGGGTGTGTTAGCCTTTTGTTCCACAAACCTGAAAAACTGTTGCGTGTGATCTGTTCAGCAGTTTCTTTTTTTTTTCTTTTTTTTGTGGACAACGGAGAGAAGTCAGCAAACCAGAGAAGACAGAACAGGGAGAAACCACAATGTAAGTGACCTCAAGGTAGATTTGAGCCAGGGCCTCTGCAAAAGCATCTGCTCAACCCAGTGAGCTACATTGTTGCCTACACCACAGTGTTTTCTAACAGAAACCATCATCAACCACAGCTACTTTGTGAGTAACAAAAATCTGTGCAGCAGCATAGATTTTTATGCCATCATAACTTCTGAGTTTAATGGAGACAGATGAAACACTCTCTTAAAGTGTGATTTTTTTAAAAAGATTTATACCTATTAATCTCAATAAGTCCAGCAGTGTTGTATCATCACTGTCTGTTTATGAGCTAACTATTGACTTGTCACTTTTAATGTGCAAATGCAGACATTTATGGGTTATTGTGACTGGCAAATATTGATTTACTCAATGTACGGCAGTCTAACAAGCAGTTAATAACTGTTCTTACCCAGTTATAACTGTAGATGTTCATTTTCTGTATGCACTCTTTTAGTATTTAGAGTGCTAAAAAAGAAAAAAAAATCAATTCAAACATTTTCATTTCCCTTACAGTAGTCAGAAAAATAGATGTACCTCCAAGACAAGGTCAAGAATAGACTCTGAACTGCAATCTGATAGCAGTCTTTTCACACAGCTATGCAAAATGCCACACTGATCTTTAACTTGCCTTTTTCCCCCTTTTTTCTGCCACTAGCATCACACTGCAGCATCTCATGTCTCCTGTGGCAGGCCAGTGGAGATGAAAACGTGCAAATATAGCCTGTCCAATCCACCACTACTGAGTTGTTTCTGCTCCCAAATCTCATAGTGACTCACTTCAGGAAGAGCAATCCATGCCGCTCTGTGGTTGGTAACCCATGCCTCTCTCAGGTGCAATACTTTGTAAAAATCCCACAGCACCAAGGCTGTCTACTTACCAGGTAATGGGACTTTTAAATGACTACCACAAGCTACCTGTACAGCACACCCCTGCTGCTACACAACACATTATCAGGAGATTATCCCCTGGCATACTGCGAGTCCTTATCTTTGCGTTGCAGTTGGGATTATTTTTTTGCTTGGCTATTTGGAGGCACCAGTAGGGGACTCGGTGATGTAATGAATGCACAACCCCCATCAAATTAAAATGACTGGACACCTACTGGAACTCCATATTATCAAATTACTCTGCAGTGCGTGCAAGTCAGCTGCAATACCACATTTAGAATGATGTATTTATGAAGGCCAGATTAATTTCTTTGGTAACCACAGCACATAACTCGGAGAACCTGCACAGCACAAGCAGCACTACATTTCTGAGCCAAGATTGCCTCTGCCATGGCAGCACGTCAGGTAGCACAGGTGACACGAGAGACTTCCAGTCAATTTCCACAGCAGCAGCAACAGTTCCAATGCAGCCGAACACACACTGAATGAGCTTGATCCGAAATGACTGGTTGAACAGTTTGAAACCAATATGCATAACGCCACGCAGGAGAATTAGTATATTTATCAACCTCCGAGTGCACGTGTGCAGTCTTATGTGTATTTCTGTGTGTACTGCGTAGAGGGTTTCTTGACTCCCAACAGATGTCATTATTTTCCACTTGCAAGCTCTCATCTCAGTGTGAGTGCCGAGGCATTTTTTATTATTCTGTCTGTGTTATTTTGTGCGCACACGCACACGCCGATGGGTGTGTGGTGCGAGGAGGGGAGGCGTGCATCCCTGTGTGTGTGTGCTCATGTGTGGGAGTCTGCCTCGTGAAATTTTTGTCTCTGAAAAAGTTGAACTTTCTCGCGTTTTCAGGTTAGGAAAGGAAGTGAGGAAAATTCCCTGCAACAAAGCAGCCACGGTGCATCAAGTGTCAAGGTGTCAGCGGAGTCAGTTTCAAGTTAGTGGCACAAATACAATCTTTCATCTCGTTCAGCAGGAAGCGTTTGAATTAACTCCGTACATGGCATGACTGTCTATCAGGCTGCCAGGCACAAGGCTCATGTGTTGGAGAGCAGGAAGGGATTTGCCCTGGAGAGGAAGGCGATGACACGATCAATTACATCAGCATAGAGCTCGCAGAAGGCGCTAAACTGTGAATACCGCACATGAATGAAGGCAGCCAAACGTCTCTGTGTTGCTATCAGCACCATGGACAGCGCTATCTGAGCAGCAATCCTGGTGCAACCAGCACCCTGACAACTGCAGCACGATTTTATTTCTCAACATTCAGCATTTGGCTCATTTTTGAGCTATTAGTTTAAGTTGTATGATTAAAGGGATGTTTAATGAATGAATCTGGGGTCTTCGCTGGTAAACTAGTGTCCACACTTGACCAAGACCGACGCCGAGTTGCTGTTCCTGCGAGTCAAATGATGTAAAACTACTAGACGGAGGCAGTAGGAGGTTGACAGTATTGAAACAGCTCAAAGGTCTTAACCTTAACTTCAAATTAAAAGTAAAAAGTCAAACGGACACTTTATTATGATCAAGTGTACAATTTAGTAAGAGCAGCAGTAATTTGTTTACTTTTTCCACATCCACTAACCTCCTTACAATATTTCCTGTATATTTCTTTGCCCTTTGAAAGCCTACTAGCAGTAACTCTTGAAGATCTTTTATGAGCTGATTGAGTTCTGTCATACGCTATGTTGCCAAAAGTATTTGCTCACAATTCCCAAGGCTGATGTCAGCCCACCCTTTGCAGCTATACACAAGGTTTAGAAGTGTGTTTATGGGAATGTTTGATTATTCTTCCATTTGTGAGGTAAGACACTGATGTTGGAGGAGAAGGCCTGGCTCACAGTCTCCACTGTAATTCATCCCAAAGGTGTTGAGGTCAGGCCTCTGTGCAGGCCAGACAAGTTCTTCCACACCAAACACATTTATCCATGCATAGTCATGTTGGAACAGAAAGGGTCCATCATCAAACTGTTCCTACAAAGTTGGAAGTATGAAATTGTCCAAAATGTTTGACAATCGTCAGACCACATCTTTATTGATATATATTGAGTCAAAGTCACTGTTAAGAGTACAGGGGAGGTCATCAAATGTCGTCTTTATGGGGAAAAGAGAAACATGCATGTACTGAAGAACTTTACACACTTCACATTGATAATATGTTTTAATGAAGATTCTGACACAAATGTAGGGCTTACACAGGAATTTTGCATTATTGGGAGTTATTATTTCTAACAGGCCATCTGTCCGCTCTTACTGAAACAAACTTTTGTATTTCAGTCTGAATAACAGCATAGTTTATACCAGACCAATTAAATGGAATAAAACTCAGCATCTCTCCAGTCGTTTCAGTTAATGCCAAATCAAATTGATTTGGTTCTCTGCTATTCACAGCCTACTTAACATTTGTGGGTGTGCTGGCAAGGATCATGATCTTGGTCTATTAAAACACACAGCTGTCCACAGGAGTTTTGAACATTTCACAAAGCATTTCACGTTACCTATCCTTGGATTTCCCGTGGGCACGGTGGCTTATTTTTGTACCGATTATGATGACCAAAATTTTGCTCTCAAATAAGGTGGTGCTTGGCAGTTTGTGAACGCGTTAGGATTTTATATATTTCTGCAAAATTATGACCTGAAACATCATCGAAATTCCACACAAGTCTTGAATGAGGGAAGCATGTGAACCACTTTGATTAGCAGCTAATCTTGAGTGGAATTTAGTCTAGTGTTGAAGGGGAGATTGGACTCCACCAACCCACAGTTAGAGGGATTGTGTACAAATTAGGAAAGTCAAGACCATTGTTACCCTCCCCAGGAGTCATTGACCAAAGAAGATCACTCCAAGAGAAAAGCGTTCAATAGACTGAGAGGTCACAAAGGAAGCCTGGGAAATGCTCAAACGACTAACTAAATGATTTTCTCACATTTGCTGCTGTTCATGATTCTATCATCAGGAGAATAGTGAACAACAATGATGTGCAGGAACCCAAGGAGAAAGCCAATAGTTTCTAAAAAAAGAAATGGTTTAAATGAGAAACGTTTTATTTGGAGAAAATAAACCGCTGCACTTCAGGATCTCATCACTATCTTTCCACTATCTTTGCTCACTTTTGGTTCTCTTTGTTAATGTTTTGCGTGAAAAACTGGTGATATTTTAAATAATGTTTATGCAGAAATGTAGACCATTCTGAGGGTTCACCAGCCTCCAAGCACTACTGTCATGATTTAGGCACATAGTCACCTTAAATGTCAAATTGTAATTATTAATTGTCTGTAGTAATAAGTCGATATTGCTTCCATAGGAATAGAGATGTTGAGTAGCAGCTAGCTACATATGAGGCTCTCTAGGTCCAAGTTGGCATGCTAAATGTTAATGTTCATGACAGCGTAATTAGAAAAAGACTGAACGAGTATGGCTTGTTTGGAAAGTTTGACAGGAGAAAGCCTCTTGTGTCCAAAAAGAACATGGCAGCCTGGCTTAGATATGCAAAGTTACATCTGAACAAATCACAAGGGCAGTGTCCTTTGGCTAGACCAAAGCGCCACAAGAGGAGAGGTGATGTATACTACAGTTTAAGTATTCTTACTCCTGATGGGCCTACAGGAGTTGAAGGAGGGTGTACTTTCTTATTTTTGAGATTTCAGAAGCCAAATCAAGAGAACAGATGTACTGGCATTTTCTCTTGTTTGTAACACTTTACAGTCAGTTAATTAAAAATAACTTTCAGTTGTACTGATGATAAAAAACAAATGTTGGTTGCAGCTTTCCATGGCTACTGTGATTAAAAGCTAACAGTGCATTCCCTCAGGGTCCATGGTTGTTAATTATGTGAACCAAAATGAAAGCAGATTGATAAAAAAGAAACAAAAAAACCAAATAGTGACCCAAATAAAAACTAAAACAAACTTCTTCTTTTTTTAACAAGGTCACTTTACAAGACAAAAACAAAGTCAAGGAAGCCTTTTCGTGATTGCTTATTCTACTTCAATTGAGCAAATTTATTAAAAACAAAAGCATTATGCAGAAATGCTGTAGAGGAAATCCCTGGGCAGTTTGTCCACTTGGTCCAGTTGGTAATCTAGCTTTATAAGCTATTTGTCTTTCCCTTAGTAAGTATTTCACTTCCAAAATGAAACATCTGAGCCAGGTAAAATCCCCTTTATCCTCTCCTTCTTTACCAATCTGTCCCTCTCTGTTCTCTCCTCCTTCGTTGTAAAACTGTGACCAATCTGAGTAACTCCCTGCAGCAACAAGAGAGACGGACAGAAGGAGACAAAGAGAGACGACTGAGAGACGACTGAGAGGGCAGGCGGATGAAGAGAGCAGAGTCAGTGGAAATGAAGAAAGAGAAAGTGAGACAAAAGAGAAAGAAGGACGAGCGAGAGAGAGAGAGAGAGAGAGATGGATAATGAGGACAGACAGAGCTGAGTATTTCACCGCTGGA
The DNA here is from genome assembly GCA_015107715.1 of Tylochromis polylepis. Lineage (NCBI taxonomy): Eukaryota > Metazoa > Chordata > Actinopteri > Cichliformes > Cichlidae > Tylochromis > Tylochromis polylepis. Next base: position 4,273 of record VVHJ01003256.1, on the reverse strand, counting down.
ATATTTCACACTTCACATAATATTTCATTCCCACCGTCAGATTCCTGGGTTTGAGATTCTACCCAGGGCAGACAGATTGACAGACTATTTTTCATCAGCCATGCTTTTCCTTCCCGGCTCCTGCAACTGTAAACCTCTCCCTAAATGACTGCCATAAATCCTCCACAAATCCACATATATTTCTGCCATATTTCCACTGACAGCTGATTATTTCTGCAGTGGCTAATGTGTGTGTTCACAACTACGGTGTATTAATCTGAAATCGATGGGTCCATTATTGCTTTGTGGGTGTGTGAGTTAATTCGGTTGATGCAAAGTAAAAAAGAACAACTCATCATTTAGAAAGCAAAATAAATGGATAATAAATACTTCAGGTCTGTGTCCTGACCTAAAAAATGAATCATAAGTTTTTTAAAATAATGTTTAATTTTATGTTTAGTGTGAGTTGAGTTGGAGTGTCCAAAGCAACAATCTGGTACATTTTTAAAGAGAAGGAATGTTTTGGCCAGCTCAGTGACACCAAAAGGCCTGAAAGAAGAAGACAGCTGAAGGGGATGATCACAGAATTATTTCAGAATTGGTCACAACATGTAACCAAGTCAGTAACAGTCTCTGGGAGAATTTCACACTGTGAATGGATAGTGGAAAACACATAAATAAATGCGTAACTTTTGGCGGGGTAGCCGGGTTGGTGCCCCAGCAACCAGAAGACATCATGTTGACAATTGCCCAGTCAACATGCTGTCACATTGGCCCTTGACAACAGGTTGGCACACCATGACGTATATTACTTGTACTTCCTTACTTTTTTCCTTGTCATCTGTGGAAAAAAGGACGAGCAGAGCACCAGAATTTAGGATTTGAGCAATGTTGTCAATGTCTTTGTTGGGCATAAAGCCCAAAAGATGAAGTTCTGATGGGTAAGTAGTTTGTCTTTTCTTTTTTGGTGAAAAATTGTTTCCACTTATATGCTGAAAATTTGCACTCATGCTGTAATGTGTGTGGCATATCTAGAAAGCAGCTATTCCTTTCTATTCTTACTGGTCCACTGGAAATGGAATTCGATAAATGAGTGTGCTTGTTTGGTGCGTCGACCCCATCCAGTCAGTCTGTGAGGACCTGTGGTAAATGGGCTTATCTCGTTTGTTCCAGGCTTATAGAAGCTGCACTTGTTTTTATGTTACTTTAGCAAAGCTGATTCTGTTTTGGACGTGTTGTAGGCTAGTTGATTAAGAGATTATGGGAAATGGGAGTGCGTTTGCTTGAGTACAGTGGATACAATATCACAGTCTTTACGCCTGTGATCCAAAGCATAGTGCAAAAAGAAGCCCAAGAGTTTCTCGAGGCAGAGAAGAGGGACATTCTTCAATGGCCAAGTCAGTCACATGATCTCAACCCAACAGCGCTTTTCAGTTATTAATACAAAACTGAATGCAGAAGAATCCACAAACAAGCAGCAACTGAAGGTGGCTGCAGTGAACGACAAGCAGTGAAGTATTAAAAATATTATTTTTAAAGTGACTTTAAAGCTTTTATATGACTAACAATACTAAAAGACCCTTATTGTGAGAAATAATTTAATAGGATTTTTTTTTCCACAACAGTAATTTTGGACCCATTTGGATTATTCAGAATATGCAAACCATGGCGAACCATGTCAATAATGCATTAATATGGTCCAACAACAGCTCTGCCATGCTCACCCTAATCTTTTTGGGATGGCTTTTTCATTTTATTTTGTGAATGTTACAAAAATTATTTGTTTATGTTTGGATTCATAGTTTATTCCTAGAGTCTTAATAATCCAAGCCAGGCCATTGTTAAATATACATTTTTATTGTTGGATTTTGAATCTTTACCTGACATGCAATTAATCCTGGAGTAAATTGTACAGTTAACTGGTTCACAGTATCTGGCAACGGTAGTGTGGGTACACTGAATGAAGTAGAACTTCAAATATCAAAAGCCAGAGCAGGATAGAGCAGCTACGCTTGGCTTTCAAACTGCTGGGAAACACTGCTGTGATCTGTCAGTCATGCGCAGAGCCTGCAGCCAGCGGTCACACAAATTAATGTCATTAGTTAATGATCTGCCCCTTTGTATCGGAAATTCGGCATGTAGGTGGTATGCTAGGTGGGCCTGCTAGCATGCACTTTTTCTCTCGTCTGATCTTTCTCTATACCGGTGAGATGTATTAATACTCCTAAAATGCTACAGCCTGGTGGGACAGCAAGAAAAGAAGAGAGACATACATCTGCATCCCACGAATTCACCTCAGGAATCATAAAAGGCAAAGTGAGATGATTATCATGATGAGCTGCTGCTCTTCTGTGACCTTTGACCTGTATTCTATTGTTGAGGTCACAGTATCCCTGGAGTCTTCATTATCACATATCGGAAGAGCAGACTGACTGCGTTATATGGAATCTGGTTTTCTAAATGCATTGCTGCAGTTCATCCTTTTTTGCACCCAGCTCTCTAGCTGTGTGCAGTTTTACTCACGGCTTTAATCCAGTGTTAAAAAAAATAAACTTGTTTTTTATGAAATGGTCGATATTTCTCTCGACACACAGCACTGTTTACTTCCAAACTATCTGTGAAATTTTTGTATAATTACTGCAAACAGATGACACCGTGGCAAAGATGATTGGTAACCTGATCCTCGCACCAGTGATGCTGTCGCTGCTAATGTTTCTCTAAATTAACAGCACATTTCCCATAAACCAATAAACCTTAAATCTTTTTTAACAGGAAACCTCCCCTCAGCAAAAAATGTTGCTTCTTCGGGCAAATATTTTCCCTTCTACTTTACTGAAGAGGATAAACAGCTAGTAAGTGGTTTTCCATCTGTCTTTCACTCCTTCTACCATCTGCCTTTGTGAGAAACTCTGAAGCAGTAGTTCTGCTTGTGCTGGCATCAGTCTCTCTTCTGCTTTGTGTCATAAAGCAAACCGGCACGTACGCTGCGAGCAAGATTTGACCCCGTGGTGCACAATGTGAAATGTAGCGTCCAGTAGGGACTGCCAATTTTATTGAACATGTCCTCATTTGTTTATGGTAAATGTGCCTGGTATTCAGCCAGAATCAGGCCAGTTGCAGCTGAGTGTTGGTGCACTCATCTGGGTTCTGGCATCAGAAGACAGGACGCAGGCCAGCTCTGGGCCATATATAGTTGCCAGAATATGCTAGAAACAGCTCCAGTTAGCAGCACTGGGCTGGTGTTACGCATCGAGCAGAACCAATGATCCTGGGATGTTTTGGCATGTAATTCATCTGCTGTGGGATTAAGGCTGCTGTTGGGACATTTGGGATATTTGGCTGTTTAGCTGCCCACCCTAATTCAGTAAAAAGGTTCACGTAAAGGTTAATTTTATCAATTGTGGGGGGCAGGGGCCTCTGGGGTGAACGGGCTGGGCACATCCTGGGCATGCTGCCAGTCTATCGCACATTCACATTCACACCTATGGCCAATTTAGAACCACCGATTAACCTGCAGGTCTTCCCATGATGCACTGAGTGTTTCTCGTTCACTCACCTTTTTAATTCTCTATGTGTTTACACACCACTTTGTATTTAATCATTAATCTCTGGCTCCTTCCACAGTGTGTCTTTTGTCTTGTATTCCTCCCCTCACCCCCAATCAGTCGCGACAGATGGCTGCCCCTCCCTGAGCTTGGTTCTGCTGGAGGTTTCTTCTTGTTAAAAGAGAGTTTTTCCTTCCCACTTCGGCCAAAGAGCTTGCTTATAGGGGGTCATATGATATGTTTGTACTCTGTTTTCTTTACCTTATAATAGTCTTTACCTTACAATATAAAGCGCCTTGAGGCAACTGTTGTTGTGATTTGGCACGATATAAATAAAATTGAATTGAATTTTCTCTCACACTTAAAGCCCACACATGTGAGCACATACATACAGTACCGTGTATACACAAATACACAAATTTACCCCTACTGTGAGGACAGGACTGCTGGGGGGTGGGGGTATGACATGCTGCAGTAACTCTTAGCACACAGCAAAGTAGGAGAGTCTTTCTCAACTTGCTTCATCACTGGTTGTGGAAACACTGATGAGCTGTGGCAAGATTCCTGACAACTTTTCCAAAGCACTGCATGTGTTGTGTGTGTGTATCCGTGTGTGTGTATGTGTATCTAGGGGCTGGAGCCCAAACACATTTGTGTATCGGCAGAAGCTGTCCAAATATCTGAAACTGGCTGGTGGAGATTCATTAGAGATATTCAATTTTATATTTTGTTTCAATGTTTTACCAAGT
>VVHJ01003254.1:18844-32767 GCA_015107715.1 Tylochromis polylepis | reverse complement strand
GAATGAGTTTGCTATCTAAATAAAGTTGCAGCTTTTCTGTCATCGTTTTGTTTAGATGGGGGCGTGAAAATATTTCTTCCTGCCATGTGGGGAATGATGTAAAAAGTTTGAGACCCACTGTCCTATCGTAACAAAGGTTACTATACTTTGGAAGGAAGGGGCGCAACAGCTTTAATAGAACATCAGTGCTGATAGCCATCATCCATCCTTTAACTTCACTGAACTGGATCTTTCAACAGCATCTATGCTGCTAGGACCTTTGAGCATTTCAATAGAATTAGCGCTTTAATCCGACTCTTGGTATACGAGAACCGTCCCCTAGAACAGAGGTGGGCCACATGAGAAACCTGAACTGTGTTAGAGGGCCGAACCAACAACAACCTGAACTTAACCATGTTCAATATTCATTTTCTCCAACTGTAAAGAGCAATAAATGATATCATTCTGGTTATGTAATCAAGAGATCAATGATATTGTATTACAATAAAGATATTAAATTGTGGACTAAGTCAAAAATACAAGTCATAAACAGGAAAACAAGAATTACACCAGTATTTCATTTTATTTTTAACACAGCTAAAAAATACTGAACAGTGGTTTCGCAAATGTAAGCATTTAATCAACTTCATACAAAAAGCGATAACGGCTTTAGACGTCTGCACTTCACTTTTCTCGTTCAGTGACAAACTAAAGTCTGTTTTGGGCTTCAACAAGTGCACCGATTTACCTGGATACGGCCCTGCAGAGTCCACCTAGCACTCTTTAATAAACTCTCCATCAGAAAACAGTTTACTGCCTCTTTTAAGATTTTGTGTGATATGACGTAACTTGCCTTGTCGCCTGGATGTGAGTACTTTTGCAAAAAGTCCTTGTTAGTTTTGCAGTTCAGCTAGCAAAGCATCCGACTCCTTGACCCACTATTGATCAGACAAGTTCTTGTATTTTTCTGCATGTTTGGTCGCATAGTGCTTTAAATTGTAGTAGCACCTCAAACTAAGCTCACAGCTTTTTCTTCGACTTCTATAAATAAATATTTTACAGTCCATAAGGACTCACCTACACATGCATCTGTACATAAATAAAAGTCACACTTTCAAAATAAAAGCAGCACAGGGTGCATGGCATGAACTAGTTTTCATTTACTTTTCTTGTTTGCAAGTGACCGCACGCCGGCCGTGAGATGCCCAAGTCTGCCCTAGAAGGCAGTGGGACACATTATCAGTGATGTACCCTGGTGTCATTAGGTCTCGTAACAGGGTTAGGTGACCATATCTGGTCTGAGTGATACTTTATCCTCTCAGAACTTCAGTTACTTTCCCAGATCAACCTGCAGCTGCCAGTCCAGGCTATTTGGAGAAGGCCCGTCGTTGGTTGTGAGTGCGTGCGAAGTCTGTTTCTGGTTGTTTGGTCAGAAACATTTGTACCAGTAGTCTACTAGGTATCATTTAATAGGGCTCTGGCAGTGTTCATCCTGTTCCTCTTTGCACAAAGGAGCACATACCAGGCCTGCGGATGAGTTAAAGACCTTCTACAGCACTGTCCATCTCTCTTAGACTGTCTGTCTCCTAGAAACTCTGGCAGTGGCAATTATCAAATGAAGGACAAGACGAAGACAAAGAAGATGACAGATGACAAAGAACATATTGTTTTGAACCTCAAATGACTGTTTTGCTATGTACTGAAGATCACAGAAGTGCTTTATCATGACGACATCTCTATAATGTGCAATGCATCACAATAAAATATCACTGTCGTTAACAAATGACAATGATTCAAATTATATCAACCCCTGAGGTGGATAATTCCCACCCCATCCTCTCCATGCTGCCTACATGAGAACTTGCAAAAAACCAAAAAAAGAACAGTTACAATTATGTTTTTTCCCCCTGTTGTCTACAAGTTGCACAGGAGCATTACACCACACAGGATCCTGTGTCTGACAGAGAAACTCCACTTGTCAGAATGAAGCCTGCGGACACCGTCACTACAGAGTACACCGCAAGAACACCCCAGAATATCTGAACTGTGAACATTTGGCACTTTGTGTGCTCGTGTCTTGTTGGGAGCTTCATCATATTCACTGCAGGAGCTGTGTAATGCAGTAACATACCGCTGCAGATGCATGTGGAAGATCAGGAACCTGGTCCCAGAACTGCGCCTCCAGGCATGGCAGAGCAGCCTTGAGTGTGAATGCCCACAGGCTCTCCACAGCAAGCGGCTGTTGTCTGTTCCACCACGCTCCTGCAGGAAGCATCGGCCTGTAAAGTAGATAATACACAGTGTCGAATCCACACTGTTCTAACTGAACTGCTGCATTCTCTTCACATCCGTCCTCGTGCATGTGTCTCAATGCAAACCATCACTAAACAAATGAGACAACTTTGACATTCATCAAGAACTTCCAGACGTATTTGTTATTTTTCCTTTCATAGATCATTCTGTATGCATTTTTAATCTGTCAGTCAGATTATTTACGAAGCTGCTCTGTGATCTGGTGCACACCGCCTGCTTGTGGAAACAAAACAACAACACAAAAGCAGACAAATGTAGATGGAACCATTTATTTAATGATACAGTGAAGCTTCAAATCAGTTTGGCTTTTTTAATTAACTGCATTAAATGCTGTGCTGTACAATTATTTACAAAGAAGCAATGAAGTGTATGTATGCCTTTTTGCTTTGTTTGTTTCCGTTAGGGAAATAAAAAAAATATTGTATTTTTACTGGTGAAGTGTCAGAAGAGTTGTTGTTACCAAACTCCATCCATCACATCAGATACTAATAGTTAATTAGTACTAAGTAACAGACTAATAAAACACCAGAATTCCACTGACCAAAAACTAAAACACAAACACGGACAGCAAGTCTTTTTCTTTTTTTTCAGTGAAAATAAATCTTCCCAAAGGCAGCAATGGTACAAATGGAGAGGAGAGGTCCAGGTTAATGATTCAAAGCAGAGGAGATGAGGCCTGGATGACACCAATAGGCTCCAACCAATCAAAGTGCCCGTATCTCAACCTCGAGCATTTAAATGGATAAGTAAAGAGAAGAAGGAAAATTCAGACCCCTTAGAGCCGTCACATGTCATCTAAATCCAAAGACATTGCAACCATTTTGGTACCATGCAAAAACGCCTTTATAAATGGAAATATACAGGGTTGGACTCACTTCTGGAGTGAGCCTCTAGTGGTCTAAAAGTACTGCAGGCTGCAACAGAACACAATCCTAACTTTTTGGGAAGTATTGAGGATCTTCAACATGTGTTTTGCCAAATGTGAGATGATGCCATTTTTCTTCAGTCTCTTTCTTGAATCATGAACAATGATGTTATACGAACTGACAGATGTTTCTCAGCTGGTTCTTTAGATCGTGGCATGATGAACTTCAGGTTCTGTTTAAATCATTTCTTGATTAAACGGGTCTGGCAGCAATCATGCCCGGCTGTGGCTAGTCTCCAATTGGTGCATTTAATTAGGGAGTCTTCTTCAGACATGAAAGTTAGTCATGGAGTTCTGCACCAATACTTTTTACCTTGCACATGCTTCCATGGGCAATTTTATAAGAAGACATGACTTAAATTTTCATTGCTATGCAGATGACACTTAGTTATATTTGTCTATGAAGCCACAGACGACACAAATCAGCTGGTTAAACTACAGACATGTCTTAAACACATAAAAGGCCTATCACTTTCTTCTCTAAAACTGCAGTAAAAGTGAGGTTATTGTACTCTACCCTAAAAGCCTTAGAAATACAGCGTCTAACCAGCTCCTCTGGATGACCTCCAGTAACAGTGTGACATATTCTAAAGTTGTTTTTGACCAGGATATGTCCTTCAGTGGGCCCGTTAAACAAACAGGGTTTTTATCTATCATCTGTGCAGTATTTCTGAAATTAGAAATACCCTGTGTGAGAATAACACACATAGACAGAGGCTAGAAAAAGAGACGATTTTTCCCACACTGGCTTCTCTGGCTTTGGTTCCCTGTTAAATTCAGAATTTAATTTAAATTCTTCTCCTCACATAAAGTCTTGAAAAAAAAAATCAGACCCTATTATATCTAAAAGACCTTATACTTCATTATTATTCTAACAGAGGACTCAGACTACAGCTGGACTATATAAAAGTAGCTTGGGGGGGAGAGCCTTCAGTTATTGGGTTCCTCCCAGTTTGCATTCAGGACTCGGACCCTCTCTCTACTTTTACAATTACACTTAAAACTTTTTTTTGCATAAAGCTTGTAGCTTATATGGAACCACCCTCAGTTATGCTGCAATAGGCTCAGGGTGCTGGGGGACCTTCTATGATTCTCTGAGCATTCGCTACTGGATGTCATTAAATTCTGTCTTCTCTTGTTTGGGTTTTGTCCTTGTGTGTGAGTTTAAGGTCTGTGGTTATGAAATACTTTGATTTAACCCAGAAGTAGAAGTTCACATTTATTGCAACAAACAAACAAAAACAAATAAATAACTTGGGTGATTAAAAGAAATCTTTTTACTGACTTTAATTCTGTTATCTTTTTGTTTAATAAAAATAATTCCGTTAATTTATATCCTTGGATCCTTACTGGTTCCGTTTAATTTTGGGGTGTTAGTTTCAGTGGAGCCTGTTTGCCCACTTACATAAACAGATCCCAGTCCTTTCCTCGTAATGAGGAATGCCTCTCAGTAATTTAAGTCTAATAACAGACTGGTAGCCCTTATCCACAGATATCCACAGATAGCTAAGGTATGGTACCGGAAGTGCAGAAAGCTGGCTCGGTGCAGCGTTTCTTCCGTATATATTTAACTCTCCTACAGGCCCAGCTTGTTGTAAGAGGCTGGCTTAACGGAACTGTTCTATTTCTATTTTTAAAGCGTTAAGAAAAACGCTACATACGGTTTATGAACCATTTTAAAACTGTGTTTGTTTGAGATCATGAACAAACCGGATGTTGACAGGTGAAATGCCATGAGTTGTGTTCAGTGACTCACCTGCTCTAATCCAAATGGCACTAACGGCCCAGACTGCTCTAAGCTTTGCTCGTGTCTGAACGGGAGTTTTCCCAAACTTTAACGTAAAGTACCCGGAAGTCGTTAGTGCAAATCCACTGACCCGTCGGTCTTTGCCGGGTTGTTGCTGGACGTTGTCGGGCTCCTCCCGGAAGCTTCGACTGTAGACTTCTTTCGTTTCAGTTTGGACTTCAAGGAATTTTTTTCCATATCGGTCTACGTTTCACAACAACTCACAGATCCCCGCCAGCAACGCTAACAACGACTTCCTTATCCCTCAACCAGACGTCACTCGATTACATCCAATCAGGTAAGTCTACCGCGAGAACTCTAACCAATAAAATCATACAAAGATAACGCAGAAGCAGTCACGTGGAAGTACTGGTAAAGAAGTGATATCAGGGCTCATTCAAAGATCTCTTTTCTTGTTAGTGGATTTCACATATTTATGAACATTAACAACAAAAATGTCATAGCTTAGCTTTACTTTAGATACTGAGAGAGGGAAAAAATATGAATTTGAAGGTTCACGGACGCTGTCGACATCATTGGCCTCAGATTAAGAGTCCAGCACTCAGAATTAAGTAGTCCTAACTATTTAGGGCTAGGCTAAGGTGGCACTTGTGGAACATCTGTGTTGTAAGTGGACTGGACCAGCATACTGTTTCTACAGATATTAATGGAATGAAAAGGAAAAAAAGTTACAAAACTTAATGGGAGACGTAGTACTAGATATGTTCTTTATAAGTACTCTAACTTGTCCCGCTCAGTAAGACCCAGAGAAGAATAATATACATGTGAGATTTTTTGATTTCTATGACTTCTCCAGCATCTTCACACACCTTATGGAAAGTTATCCACAGCCTCACATACATAATTCCAACTCTGGAGCCATAGATACCTGCAGAAAGGTGGGAGCTGTCATGATTCTGGGTCTTTTGACCCAGCATTTCGAGTTTCATGCCTTTTTTGTATTATTATGTTCTGGTTTGTGTATTTTAGGCTTCAGTTGGTTCTGTTTGAGTTCTCTGTGTCCCTGTTTAGTTCTTGTCTGTTTAGGTTCCTCCCATGTCTGTGTCTTCTCCACTGCGTTGGTTATGGTGTTGTGTCTTCAGTGTTCGAGTCCCCTGTGTTTAAGTCTCCCTCGCCCTTTGTGTGTCTCAGTGATGTCTTTGTCTCCCTTTGTGTCCCCACTCCCTCTGTGTCTCGTCTCCTCCTCTTGTTTACGTTTCCCCTTGTGTCTCACTCCGTCTACACACGTGACAGATGGAATGAGACACACTGACCCTAGCCATCATGTTCTCTGTATTTGTTCCTTAGGTGTGTCTCTTCTCCCGTTTCTGTCAAGTCCGTGTGTCTTAGTATGCGTGTTTCCTGTTTTACTTTGACAGTCTCTCATCCCATGTTCATTGTGTTCTGTTTGCTTCCTCCTGTCTTGTCATTACGTTTATTCGTCGCAGCTGTGTTCCCCGTGTGTTTCCTTTTCCCTCGTCACCCTCACGTGTATTTATGTGTTAAGCTGTCATGAATTCATTTTCAGGTCGTCTGTTTTCCACGTATTATGTTCTAGGAGTCCATGCGTCTCAAGTCCAGGTTTTGTGTTCAGGGTGTTTTCATGTTTAATTTTAGTTTACTCACTTTTTAGCCTTTGCCCTTTGTTTTGTGTTGTTTCTACCAGCCTTATTAAACGGCTCGCTTTCTGTTAAAACCACCTTCTGTTCCACGCGTCTGCTTTTGGTTCCACACCTCAACTTCACACGATCTGCCTCCACAAATCGTGACCGAAGCAAAGCACAAACTATAGGAAAGAGAATGGACAAATTTAATGGCATGAGAGGAAAAAAGACTCGTCCATCAATTGGGGGCGAGCTCACTGAGGTGGTTAAACAACTCCTTGTTGGCGGGCCCCTGGGGTGAATGAGACTCAGCCTGAGTTTCTTAAGGCCTTGAATGTTGTGGGGCTGTCCTGGTTGGCACACTTGCGCAACGTCGAATGATGCTCTGGGCCAGTGCCTTTGGATAGGCTGAAATGGAGGTTCCTATCTTTCATACGGGGGACCTGATGGTGTGTTCCAGTTACAGGGTGTTCACATTACTCAGCTTCCCTGGTAAGGTTAATGGCAGGGTACCGAAGAGGAGAGTCTATCCGTTTCATTGTTTACTTGGAGAATGCATTCAACCACTTCGGGAGAATGGAATATCTGGTCCATTGTTGCGAGCTCTTTAGTCCCTGTAAACCACAGTGAGAGCTTGGGCTGCAAGCTTTGCTGGCAGTAGGTTGGGCTTGTTCCTGTTCTTATTATTAGGCTGTTATTTGGTAGCCTCATGAAAAAGTGGTCTGTTGTGATTACAAGATACAATGAGTTCTTTAAGATATAACAGTCTTAGTCTTTCAGCTATTTGTCAACAAACCAGCATGAGCAGAGCCACGCGGGTCAGCTGGCAATGTTGTCCTTAATGCAGCTAGCAGAATGTCAGCTGCGGGCTGTTAATTTGTACTGATTTTGAGTCAAACTTGAAAACAAACACTGAAAACGACAAGTGAAATTCATAAAAATCAAAGTGATTTTTGGATCCTTTACAGCTTGAAAAAAATGAACCATTCAGATCATGTGAACCTAAAATGACCTGTTCTGTCTTCACTTCATGGGCATACGGTCAGGACGTAGAAGGCAAGCAGTGCTTGACCAGTCGAATTTAAAAACAGACATCGGTTAGAAGGAAGCTCAGAACAGTGGTCTGCCCTTAAATGGCTTCATGCCTTACCTGTTTACACTCATCCTGTTTTTACACTCTCGTGTCCACAGTTGGCACTTGCTTCTGAAAGCAGGCTTGACTTGAATAGCTGTCAAATCTGTTGTTTCTATCATTTTTGTGGGCATGTCCAGATGTAAAAGCTGGACCTGTATTTGTGTGTAATCCATTATTAGTCGTCAATAAGACTAGAAAGTGCTCAAAGTTCATTTCCAATAGTCATAGTAAGCTCTATGTTACAGTTTGTTTTTTAACTGATATTGGAAAATAAAGTTAAACAGACAGCCAGAGCTTAGGAAGGAAAATCCTTTTTCGCTGTTCCCTTCACAAAATAGTTGCAAGTTGTATTTTAACATGTAATGCACAATACAGGAAAGCTGTATGATCTGATTATGACCTGATATGACTTAAAGCATCAATCAAATGGAAAAGCAGCTTTTGAATGCATGACATAATCACCAACTGTCACACTTAATACACTAACGATATTATGCCAGTGTTGCTCAAGGATTCATTCAGTGCAAGATTACATCATAAAAAATGTTACTGTAATCATGAGACTTTGTTCCTTTTGCTAGGACACACATAAAGTGGAAACTTGAAGTGGTGGGACTTTCTGAGCCTTTCATGCTTTTGGCCAGAGGACAGGGACCAACGGAGAGTGGCTACAATTATGCAATGGAAAAAGACAAGGCAAAGCTGGACCGAATGAAAGGAAAAGCAAAGAAAGGAAAGAAGACAGCATTATTCAAAATAATGGAAAACAGAATTATGTGAAAACTTGCTACTTTAAAATAAGATGAGAGCTTTTTCTTTTTGAACCAGTTCCCCATAAGATGAGTATTGCAGAAGGACTTCTTCTGAATTGCTCATGATCAGTTTTTTCTACCTCGGCCACAGATGGGGAACACACAGAGCAGAGCTGTGGGCCAGGACTGTGGTACATAGTGCTTCTCCCGGCGCCTGGAAAGAAACATTATGTCACTCCTCACACATGATGCTGTGTTGTGCTCGGCTTCCATAGAGACAACGAGGAAGCCTTCGCAGCAACCCTAACCTTCTGAGTTAAAGGACTGCACCAGTAGTTTGGAAGGGTACACCACCAGCAGGTTTCCTATCATACAGAACTATTCAGAGGTTCTGATAGATTGTAGCCAGTTGTAACCTTGGCCTCTATTATCCTCATTTGCAGCTTGCTCTTTTTTCTTTTTTTTTTCCTGAGACTTCACAACAGCAGCTTTGGATTCACACTGTAACAAGAAATAGAATTTGCCAACTTCTGGAAGACTGCTAAGGGGCAGCCCCAGTGGAAATTGCAGTTTCTCCAACCATGTCAGAGTGTACATTGTGAACATCTCTATCTAAAAAGACACCATTAGTATGTTTGATCAATAGTGTGCATGCTTTTTCCCCCAGTGAATGTGAGGAAGAGTTGCTTACCTGCAGCTTCAGAGTGTTGAACTGTTATTCATGCTGACGTATCAAGTGGCACTTACATCAGTATCCTTCCTTACCAGAGTCTTTGGTTTTGCTGCTCCACATCTAGTTATACTTCTTGTTCGACTGGGGGATCTCATGTGAGAGTTTGCCTGAGTACTCTACTTGAGGACTTGAAGAAGCTTGTCACTGCATCCATCAGACTCTCTTATGGGGATCCTTTGGGAGTACTGGGTATCAGGCCCCGTGCTTAGGCAATCCTATCCCTATTCAAGCGTAGTGAGGGCTTGGTTCACATTGCCAGCAATGAGTTAGATTTGTTGCCACTGAGCTACCTTAGTGTTGGTGATTTGTCATATGAATACAAGTTCTAGGGTTAGCTAAGAGAATATCCAGTTCTGGGTACTTGGGCTTGCTTTTAGTAGATTATGTGGTCCTGTTGGCTTCACTGAGCAGCAAATCCCAGGTTCCATAGGGGCAGTTTGCCATCAAATGCAGAGTCATACTACTAAATTTCAAACTAGGGTTCATCGCTAGAAAAGAGCGGATTGCCTGCCTCAGGTGGATGTGTTTTGAGTGTCTTGTGGCCTTGAGGAAAAGGTGGGGCGTGAGGTTGATGGATGTTGCAAGTGCGACATCTCCAGTGATGTGGTGTCATGTAGAGTGCAGATGCAGAACAGATACAGACTGGTTTACAGAGTTAAAAAAAAACAACAAAAAAACCCCACAAACCTTTATTTGGATAAATGGAAAATCCAACAGCAACCAGTAACAAAATCCAACAAACTCAAACCAGGAGACACAGGCAGGAAGAACAACAGCGAGTAAACAGTATGACACAACAAACCGAGACCTTAAATACACGAGTGAGGAGGAATCAGGGGAAATGGATATATGAGTGAGATGAGCTACAGTTGAAACAAACTAAATAAACGAAATACAAAGCACAAGAACACATGACTATGAAAATGATATAGAAAGTAATTCATCAAGGAACAATAACAGAGTGATGGAGACTTAAATAAAAACTGGGAGCACAGGGAAGGCAGGATAAACAAAAAGAAGAAATACAATAATAACAAACTACAACCATGAACACAAACTAGATTACAAAACTGATAGACCTCAAAATCCAGGGTTACTATAAATAGCAAATACCTACAAAACAGATAAAACCAAAGTTCTGGAATGATACCCGAAAAACAAACTTAAGAAACAACTTGAAGGATCAGAAAAAAATCAGTAACACGGGGTAACAGACCCATTAATATTAATTTAGATAAATATATTAATATCATAAACTGAACTGGATGGTCTCTGCACTTTTCCCCCCAGTGATCTATTTTCTGTGGCCCAACAACTGGTCGTGTAACAAATATGCAAAAAATTAAGAAATTAAGATGGATGCAAATACTTTTTGATGCACTATAAATGTGAGGAGTGAAAGGAGATGAGTGGAATAGAAACAATTGCTCGATCATTGTGGGAAGTTCCCCCAACAGCCTCAGACTATAATAGCATAACTAAGAGATGGTTCAGAGCCCATGAGGTATATGCTTTATCAGAAAGGAAAGTTTTAAGCCTGATCTTTAAGTTAGAGATGGTGTCTGCCTCCAGAATCCAAACTGGAAGCTGGTTCCACAGGAGAAGAACCTCACAGCTGAAGGCTGTCTTGATTATTGCAGTTTACTCTTCACGTGCATCTCTCAGTCCTCATAGCTAATCTCCAGCTGGTGCAGAACACAGAAGCAAAGCTGCTAATAAAATGACTAGAGATTTGTATGGGTTAGGATTTCCTTAATCGTTTCCCCTTCATTTTTGGCCATAGTTGCAACAATGCATGCATGTGTGCCTGTTGGAATCGGTGTCTGTTGTTATGGCTGTGTGTGTCTGCATGTTTTAACATGTACACTTATCTTCAGTGTCTGGCTTTTTTTTTTTTAAACTGTGAAGTGCTTTGTAACTGTGTTTTGAAAAGTGCTATATAAATAAAGTTGTTATTATTATTATTGTTAAAAAAGTAAATGACTATATAAAACATTTTGATGTTTCTTCTCTCGCCCCATTATGTGAAACCTGGTTACATTTTACATGAACATTCATTGTAACATGATATACACGGTACCACAGATCTGGTCTTCCAGACTTTCATTTATCTGGAGGCCACCTTTGGAATTGGTTACGCCTACGTTCCAAACACACGGACATGGAATTGCAGCCATGAGCATGTGAAGAACGGCTAGCATCATTGCCATTTTTCAGTGACAGCAACCTTTCGTCAGGGTTTTCTGGATTAGTCCTGGGAAGTAACATTTTAAGCATTCATTAGTTCTAAGCACTGTCTCAACTCTCCCAAAAATAACCTGCTGCAGAGCATGTTAGTGTAAAGCACAAGTTACCATGGTGATGTACGCTGATAAGAAGTGACACTGAAGGCCTAAACTTGATCTTACCTCACTAACCACAAATCCTGTATGAGTAAATGATAATCACAGATGAGCTCATTGGATGTTTGGGGAGGGGAGGGAACAGGAGGACAAGCACTGCTTCCTGGCAAGAACATGAATCACTGAAAATGAGGCTTGGCATACACTCTGCACTGTCTAACAGCTTTGGCCTTGATAGAATGAGAAGCCTAAAGGAAACGCACGCTTTGTATCTCACTTGAAACTGTGGGAGAGAGAAGACAAAATGCACACTTGATATGCACACACAGACAGTAAAAACGGTGTGCCAGCATAGGTGCCACAGCTATGTGCTGGCTGAAAGGATGGTGTCATGCACCTAAGAAATCTGCCATTTGTAAGGGATGGAGCCCAGACCTGTGCCTCCAACACCGGGATCCTCAGGGACCACGGGCTGCACGCTGTATAAGCGTTATTTAAAAACTTTACACGTAAAGGAGTAGTCAATCATTGTTGGAATTGTGCCTATTAACTCGCCCCATTCCTTTTAAAACCGTCTCTCGCTGTATTAACACATATACCCAAAGAGCACAGATTCTACTACTGTTGTTAGTACAGTCATAAATCTCAGGATTTGTCAAGTCTTGCTGCAGACAGCGCACTGACAGTCAGAACCACGAACTCTTTGGAGTACATATAACTGAGTGGTTCCTCTGCATGAATCAAGTTCCAGAAATACTGAGAGCTACTGTAATTTAAATATGTTCTTTTATTGTTACAGGCGGGATAAAGAGACTTTTCTGAGCCTATTAGTATGATTAGTAACTAATTAACTGATTAATTGATAAATCATTTCAGTGCTGTAGAGTTTTTGGTGACTAAATAATAAAATGCTGCATTAGAAATATTTAATCATGTTTATACATTCACAAAGGCAAACGTAAGAGTTGTCCGTCAGACTTGTTGCTGGTCTGCAGCGGAAGATCCTTGACCCCCGATCTTGCCATGATGGTGCAGTTACAACACTGTGTGGCTAGGGGACGCCACAGGAACAGCAAACTCGTACTGGAGTTGAACTTGGACTGGACTCGGACCCCCTGAGGTTGAGCCATTTATTTTTTCTTCTTTTACCATCTCCTCTTCACTCGCGATAGCAAAGTTCAGAGAGAACAAAGAAGTCAACTCTGCACGGCCTCTGTCTATTTATAGAATTGGTATTCGCAGATCTGATATATTATGCGACCTTGTACTTAAACAAAGCAAATAAGAGAAAAGGTTTAAAATGTAGGCTACATTTTTTATATTGAGATCGCAAGTACATGTTCAAATGTCCACTAACAATGTATTACAGCCGGTCTGTGGAAAAAAACTAACTCTAGTCACTTCATTAGCAGGATTGTTTCTCAAGGTCGCCAACACATGAAACTTGTTTATTCGGCGCCTCTTGCCAAACAGTTTTAACACATTCAGGCAGAAGGGAAAATAAATAAACCGCAGTCAGTCGTGC
Source organism: Tylochromis polylepis (assembly GCA_015107715.1). Taxonomy (NCBI): domain Eukaryota; kingdom Metazoa; phylum Chordata; class Actinopteri; order Cichliformes; family Cichlidae; genus Tylochromis; species Tylochromis polylepis. The sequence goes on along the minus strand of VVHJ01003254.1, from coordinate 19,673 downwards.
AATTTGCGTTTCCTCTTCCAAAGTTAAATTTGTCTTGTCTCGCAAAACACCACCCATCCTCTTTCGATTCCCCCCCCCCTTTCTTGACAGCAGCCGTGAACCAAATGATTCACATAAACGCCCCGCTCTTCTGCTAGGTTCAGGGTACATGGGAAAGGTGGTAAATACGAGCACTCCTAGTTTGCGCGAAAATCCCGTTCCCCTCAGGGTTCAGTCGGTGGATTATTGCATCCCTGCTGTAAACAAACTTGCATTCACACGCGGAAAACTGCATGTTGAGTTGAAATGCAGACAAAAGGTGGGGAGAAATGGGTCACCAATGTGTGCTCCAGATGTTTACCCACATTATATTAGAGTAGCAGGAATAGGATATGTTTCATTGATTTTTAAAGAACTTAATAATAATAATTTTTAAAAATGCAACAAACAAAGAAAGTAAAAAAATAATAATTTATTAGCAGTATAAAATTAGTCAAATAAAGATGTATAGTATTAATGAAGGAAGTACAGGAGTACAAAATAAAAAAGTAAATGTAATACTTTTTAAAAGAGTCTATCCTTCAGGAGTCCATTTTATATTAGCACTGAAATATTGTACGCTAAAAATGAAAAGCGCTCTTTAGACTGAGACGCGAACACATCTGTAGTCATATCTCAGGGTGTCACGTGGTTCCCATTTACGCCTTGGAAAGAGTAGCAGAACGTTTAAATGATCGCTTTCTTTCACTGCCTGAACGCGTCGTTGTCTTTGCTCAGTTCGTTTCTTTTTCTTCTTCGCTGTTCTCTTTTCCGTGTGCACGTGCGCGCGTGTACGTGCGGGGGGGGGGGG